>JACEEU010000020.1:21013302-21067740 GCA_016630915.1 Callionymus lyra
GAGTGTCTGCTGACCGACGGATACTACAGCCTGAAGATGGACCTCTGGAGCGCCGGCTGCGTCTTCTTCGAGATCATGAGGTGGGTCCAGTGGGTCCAGTGGGTCCAGTGGGTCCAGTGGGTCCAGTGAGCTCGTGAGGAGGACCAGGAACTTTGTGTTTGTCCTGCAGCTTGAACCCTCTGTTCCCGGGAACCAACGAGGTGGACCAGATCTCCAAGATCCACGACGTGCTGGGAACACCTGAGCCGAGCGTCCTGCGCAAGTTGAAGCAGTGAGTTCAGTGACATCGATGGACAGTGTTCAGTGTGAATAACACTATATATATATATATATATACACACTTTAGGGTAAATATATATATATATAATAAAGATATATAAATATATACAAGTAACACTGGTGTACTTCAGGTCAAGAGCGATGCAGTAAATAACACTATAAATATATAATAAATATAAATATATAGGTAACCAACATAAAAATAATAAATATATATAGGTAACATAAAATATAAATAATAATAATATAAATATATAAATATATACAAGAGTGACCCAGTATAACACTTAAATATATAATAACTATATATAGGTCAAGATAAATATATAATAAATATAAATAACACTATAAATATATAATAAATATAAATATATAGGTAACATAAATATATAATAAATATAAATATATAGGTAACATAAATATATAATAAATATAAATATATAGGTAACATAAATATATAATAAATATAAATATATAAATAACACTGGTGTACTTCAGGTCAAGAGTGATGCAGTAAATAACACTATAAATATATAATAAATATAAATATATAGGTAACATAAATATATAATAAATATAAATATATAGGTAACATAAATATATAATAAATATTTATTTTTATAGTAACAAAATATAATTATATATAAATATATAAGTAACACTGGTGTACTTCAGGTCCAGAGCGATGCAGTAAATAACACTATAAATATATAATAAATATAAATATATAGGTAACATAAATATATAATAAATATAAATATATATATATATATATACACACTTTAGGGTAAATATATATATATAATAAAGATATATAAATATATATAAGTACCACTGGTGTACTTCAGGTCCAGAGCGATGCAGTAAATAACACTATAAATATATAATAAATATAAAGATATATAAATATATATAAGTACCACTGGTGTACTTCAGGTCCAGATCGATCCAGTTCAACTTCACGCCCAGAAAAGGCTCCGGACTCTCGCGTCTGATCCCCAACTGTCCGGCGCCGGCTCTGTCTCTGCTGTACCAGATGCTGGCGTACGACGCCGACGAGCGCATCACGGCCGACACGGCGCTGAGACACACGTACTTCACCGACAGGTACTGCTGACCCGGGGCCGGGGGTCAGGATGACCCCGAGGGGGGGGGCGAAACCCCCCCCCACCTCCTCCCCCCCCCCCCCCCGGGGGGAGAGGGGGGGGGGGGGTTCAGTCGCCAGGAGGGAGCGGCTCAGTCGTGGGGACCCACCAGAACCAGAGGACGCCACGCCCGCCAGACGCCTCTGGTCAGTGTGTGTGCGTGTGTGTGTGTGTGTGCGTGTGTGTGTGTGTGTGTGTGGTTTTTTTTTTTTTTTTTTTTTTGATGTGTTTGTGTTTGTGCATGTGTGTGTGTGTGTGTGTGTGTGTGTGTGTGTGTGCATGTGTGTGTGTGTGTGTAACAAAGACATGTGTTGTGTGTCTGCAGCACAACAAACATGTGAGTCACTACACGACACATCTGCCCAGACTCTCGCTCCCTCAGACGTCCTCGTCCAGTGAGCCTGGACTCACCGTCACTCACAGAGACTCTCTGCCCGCCATCACCAAGCGCTCGGTCGTCAAGGTAACCACAGGAAGACGTGAAGAAGCTTCAAGTTTGTCTCTGCAGCCCAGAGACGAGTCGCGGCGAGATGTCTTCACCGGGTTCTTGCTTCCACCTCTGGAGCGCAAACATGGAGGCTCGTGAACCTGGACTCACGTGGACCTGGACCCAGGTGGACCCCGGACCTGGACTCACGTGGACTCACGTGGACCCCGGACTCACGTGGACCCCGGACTCACGTGGACCCCGGACTCACGTGGACCCCGGACTCACGTGGACCCCGGACTCACGTGGACCCCGGACCTGGACCCCGGACTCACGTGGACCCCGGACTCACGTGGACCCCGGACTCACGTGGGACCCCGGACTCACGTGGACCCCGGACTCACGTGGACCCCACGTGGACCCCGGACTCACGTGGACCCCGGACTCACGTGGACCCCGGACTCACGTGGACCCCGGACTCACGTGGACCCCGGACTCACGTGGACCCCGGACTCACGTGGACCCCGGACTCACGTGGACCCCGGACTCACGTGGACCCCGGACTCACGTGGACCCCGGACTCACGTGGACCCCGGACTCACGTGGACCCCGGACTCACGTGGACCCCGGACTCACGTGGACCCCGGACTCACGTGGACCTGGACTCACGTGGACCCCGGACTCACGTGGACCCCGGACTCACGTGGACCCCGGACTCACGTGGACCCCGGACTCACGTGGACCCCGGACTCACGTGGACCTGGACTCACGTGGACCTGGACTCACGTGGACCTGGACTCACGTGGACCTGGACTCACGTGGACCTGGACTCACGGGGACCTGGACTCACGTGGACCTGGACTCACGTGGACCCCGGACTCACGTGGACCCTGGACTCACGTGGACCTGGACTCACGTGGACCTGGACTCACGTGGACCCCTGGACTCACGTGGACCTGGACTCACGTGGACCTGGACTCACGGGACCTGGACTCACGTGGACCTGGACTCACGTGGACCAGAACACTGTGGACATGAAGGATCTGAGAAGAAACGTCTCAACAAGATGATTCAAACACTTTTAAATAATAATTAAATATATAGTGCAGCGACTCATTGATATTGTGTCTTTGATGAAGATTCAAAGGTGATGATGATGATGATGATGATGATGATGATGAAGATAAAGAAGATCTGCAGGAGGTTCTTGTTGATCTTCACCTTCATCATGAGTTTTCTATAAAGTTACACATTTCTGCTCGTAACACGTGACTACAACCATGTTGTGTATATTTCAAATATCTCAACTGAATGCATTTAACTACTGATTCCCTTATTGAGGACACACTGACTGAGGACGAGAGGATACAGTGAGTCCAGCAGCTTTTAAAGCTGATGTTTGGACATATTTTGGTTTGAAAACAAATAAAAGAAGTTACGACTTCAAGAGTCATGTAGTCATGTAAATTGTACTACACTACAACACCAGAGTCAAGTACTGGACAATACTACACATATATACTTGTTACTACACTATCACAACACCAGAGTCAAGTACTGGACAATACTACACATATATACTTGTTACTACACTATCACAACACCAGAGTCAAGTACTGGACAATACTACACATATATACTTGTTACTACACTATCACAACACCAGAGTCAAGTACTGGACAATACTACACATATATACTTGTTACTACACTATCACAACACCAGAGTCAAGTACTGGACAATACTACACATATATACTTGTTACTACACTATCACAACACCAGAGTCAAGTACTGGACAATACTACACATATATACTTGTTACTACACTATCACAACACCAGAGTCAAGTACTGGACAATACTACACATATATACTTGTTACTACACTATCACAACACCAGAGTCAAGTACTGGACAATACTACACATATATACTTGTTACTACACTATCACAACACCAGAGTCAAGTACTGGACAATACTACACATATATACTTGTTACTACACTATCACAACACCAGAGTCAAGTACTGGACAATACTACACATATATACTTGTTACTACACTATCACAACACCAGAGTCAAGTACTGGACAATACTACACATATATACTTGTTACTACACTATCACAACACCAGAGTCAAGTACTGGACAATACTACACATATATACTTGTTACTACACTATCACAACACCAGAGTCAAGTACTGGACAATACTACACATATATACTTGTTACTACACTATCACAACACCAGAGTCAAGTACTGGACAATACTACACATATATACTTGTTACTACACTATCACAACACCAGAGTCAAGTACTGGACAATACTACACATATATACTTGTTACTACACTATCACAACACCAGAGTCAAGTACTGGACAATACTACACATATATACTTGTTACTACACTATCACAACACCAGAGTCAAGTACTGGACAATACTACACATATATACTTGTTACTACACTATCACAACACCAGAGTCAAGTACTGGACAATACTACACATATATACTTGTTACTACACTATCACAACACCAGAGTCAAATACTGGACAATACTACACATATATACTTGTTACTACACTATCACAACACCAGAGTCAAGTACTGGACAATACTACACATATATACTTGTTACTACACTATCACAACACCAGAGTCAAGTACTGGACAATACTACACATATATACTTGTTACTACACTATCACAACACCAGAGTCAAGTACTGGACAATACTACACATATATACTTGTTACTACACTATCACAACACCAGAGTCAAGTACTGACAATACTACACTATATATACTTGTTACTACACTATCACAACACCAGAGTCAAGTACTGGACAATACTACACATATATACTTGTTACTACACTATCACAACACCAGAGTCAAGTACTGGACAATACTACACATATATACTTGTTACTACACTATCACAACACCAGAGTCAAGTACTGACAATACTACACATATATACTTGTTACTACACTATCACAACACCAGAGTCAAGTACTGGACAATACTACACATATATACTTGTTACTACACTATCACAACACCAGAGTCAAGTACTGGACAATACTACACATATATACTTGTTACTACACTATCACAACACCAGAGTCAAGTACTGGACAATACTACACATATATACTTGTTACTACACTATCACAACACCAGAGTCAAGTACTGGACAATACTACACATATATACTTGTTACTACACTATCACAACACCAGAGTCAAGTACTGGACAATACTACACATATATACTTGTTACTACACTATCACAACACCAGAGTCAAGTACTGGACAATACTACACATATATACTTGTTACTACACTATCACAACACCAGAGTCAAGTACTGGACAATACTACACATATATACTTGTTACTACACTATCACAACACCAGAGTCAAGTACTGGACAATACTACACATATATACTTGTTACTACACTATCCACAACACCAGAGTCAAGTACTGGACAATACTACACATATATACTTGTTACTACACTATCACAACACCAGAGTCAAGTACTGGACAATACTACACATATATACTTGTTACTACACTATCACAACACCAGAGTCAAGTACTGGACAATACTACACATATATACTTGTTACTACACTATCACAACACCAGAGTCAAGTACTGGACAATACTACACATATATACTTGTTACTACACTATCACAACACCAGAGTCAAGTACTGGACAATACTACACATATATACTTGTTACTACACTATCACAACACCAGAGTCAAGTACTGGACAATACTACACATATATACTTGTTACTACACTATCACAACACCAGAGTCAAGTACTGGACAATACTACACATATATACTTGTTACTACACTATCACAACACCAGAGTCAAGTACTGGACAATACTACACAAATACCGGATACTACCCTATATACTTGTTACTACACTATCACAACACCAGAGTCAAGTACTGACAATACTACACATATATATACTTGTTACTACACTATCACAACACCAGAGTCAAGTACTGGACAATACTACACATATATACTTGTTACTACACTATCACAACACCAGAGTCAAGTACTGGACAATACTACACATATATACTTGTTACTACACTATCACAACACCAGAGTCAAGTACTGGACAATACTACACATATATATACTTGTTACTACACTATCACAACACTAGAATAAAGTACTCAACAATACTACACATATAATCAATTAAAGTCGATCAACACATTAAATAAACTTCAACAGTTGTGTGTTTGTTGTTCACATGGTAATAAAAGTACGTTTGTCTCAGAAAGATTTTCTCTGAGGTCAGAAAGTATTTGAAACACAAAATATACTCTTACTGACGTGTATGTTCTGATGTCCAGTCAAGTCGTCTTCTTACCCATGATGCACCTGGGCTCGAGGTCAAACGTCCACTGAAACACACTCGCCGCACACACACAGAAACACACAAACTTTGTATTCAAGAGTATTTTAATATTATTTAATGTATAGCTTTAGAAATATAACTATTCATGACAAAACTTCCACTCAAGTCTGGGCGCGTCCCGTGTCTTCCACCCACCGGGACAATATACACATATACAGTGCAGTGAGTCAGTGAAGCGTCACTTCCAAGTCTTTAAGTGCAAAAACTCTTGATCTGGACCAGGAGCCTGGACCGGATCCACACTGACCCGGTCCAGGAGGACCAGAGACCGACAGTGCAAACATGAGGGTTCGCCTGGTCAACCCTGAGCAGATCCCATGACACGCGTCTGAAGGATGGATTTAAAAACGTGACAAACCTTCAGATCATCTTCTCCAGGTTTATGTTGACAAACTTGAATCACGACCTGAAGCAGCAGAACTTCATCAACTATCGTCTGAAGGATTCAAGTCTGGAGACGTTCAGCGTCTGAAACACCTGGTCATGAAGAGCCTCAGAAGAAGCTTCTGCTCTGAGAACAACACAAACGTCTCCTCTGGTGGAGTCTGGGATAAATGAAAGGTTTGAACCGACATGAGGAACATGATGGACTGGAGCGATGAAAAGAGAGGAGAAGCGTCAAAGAAAGGCAGGAGAGCAGGAGAGGACAGAAGGTGCAGGAGCAGCATCAGGAGCAGGAGCAGCATCTAGAGCTACACTACTGTTCCACTGGGAGAGCTGGCTTGGGTTTGGGACGACAACAAACCCTGGAAGAGGAAAACAAGGAGGTTTGCATTGGGAAAGTTGACAGACGCAGCAAATCATTAGAGCCGGAGCTCGTCTGTGGTTCTGGTCCGAAGACGGAGGTTCTGGACGAGTTCAGTCGACTTCGGTGCTCGTGACCTCGAGCAGATATTTAAGTTCAGGAGAGTCTTGGATAGAAGTGTGACTGAAGGATGTGAGACACACACACAAACGCACACACACAAACGCACACACACAAACGCACACGCACACACACTTGGCACACACTCACACACACGCACGCGCACACACACTTGGCACACACTCACACACACGCACACGCACACACAAACACACACACAAACGCACACGCGCACACGCACGCACACACACGCACACACACACACTTACACACACTCACACACACACGCACGCACACACACACGCACACACTCACGCACACTTGGCACACACTCACACACACACACACGCACACGCACGCACACACACGCACACACACACACACACACACACACACGCACACACACACACACACTTGGCACACACTCACACACACGCACGCACACACTCACACACACGCACGCACACACACACACACACACACGCACGCACACACACACACGCGCGCACAGCACACACACACACGCGCACACACACACACACGCACGCACACACACGCACACACACACGCGCACACACACACACACACGCACACACACACACACACACGCGCACACACACACGCGCACACACACACGCGCGTGCACACGCACACACTCACACACACACGCGCGCGCACACACACACACGCGCACACACTCACACGCGCACGCACGCACACGCACGCGCACGCACACGCACGCACACGCACACACTCACACACACGCACGCACACGCACACACACGCACCAGAAGCTAGTGTTTAAAGTGTGTAAAGATTCAAATCAAACACGAAGTTCGTTGAGTTTTCGACCAAATTATCTTCAGGTTTGAAACGCGATGGTTTTTGTAAAAGTTGCTAAAATGACTTTAATTCATTCGTTTGTTGACGATTGTAGAGAAAATAACATTCATTTGATCTTAACTTTAATAACGTGCTTTAAAAACTTAAAAACAATCGAAGCCTCTGGACGTCGACTTTAAGGCACATCTTTAACTTTTTAACTTTCCTTTGAATCGTTTGATCCTAAAGTTGTCGAGTTTATCTTCGTCAGTCGATGAACTAAGAATCTCTAGATTAGCGTTTGATTGGATGATAAATAAGGAGGCGGGTCTTCAGGTCTCGTTAGAAGGAACTTACCACTTTGCCGGGTCGCGCCCACGTGCAAATAAATCCCTCCTGACAAGCAGTCACTACACAGTCCTCTAGGAAGATGAGGACAGTCAGGCGCTCGTGAGCGATCTTCTTGCAGATGAGCGGCTCCAGCAGCGGCACCTCCTCCATGCGGGGGCACAGCAGGGTGCCCAGGGTCTTGGCCGGGTCCGCCTTGGTTCTGGTGAGCACGTTGATCTTGTCGCTGCTCTTGCTGCTGATGTGTCCCATGCTGTGGTTCCTCTTGTGGTCCTTCTCGTGGTGGCGCTCCTTGCGCTCGTGCAGCGACAGCGTGGCGAACTTACCGACCCCGGTGGCGATGGCACTGTCCATGATGGCGCCGGCGCCCGCGCTCTTGTTGGCGTTGTTGGCGGCGAGCGCGGGGACGGCGGGGTGAGGCAGGCTGTTGGAGCGCGGCAGCGCCGTGACCCCGGGCGTGACCCCGGGGGTGACCCCGGGCGTGCCGGCGCCGCTGCCGTTGGTGGCGCTGCTGGGGTTGATGACGGCGCCCGCGGCGCCCGTGGCGTTCATCACGTTGGTGTGCGTGCGTGTCCTTGAGAGCGGCAGGTGGGGGAACAGGATGTCCTCGGTGAGGTCCCACAGGCACAGCTGCGTGTCCTGACCCACCGAGCCGAACCGGTACGTGACGTTGACGGGCCGACTGTCCGTGGAGTTCCTCTTGGAGAGTCTGGACTGCGTGCTGTTGGCCCGGTCTCTGCCGAAGTGGATCATCTGGTCCTGAAAGTCCTCGTCGCTGCCGCTGAACTCCATGGGGTCGCTCTCCTCCACGCTGGTGGTGTAGTGGTCGAAGGCCACCACGCTCACCCAGGACTTGTGGCCGTGACCCCGGGCGATGACCCTGCAGTCCAGGAACGACCACACGGTCACCAGGTCGTCCTCGCCGCCCGCCACGATGTACTTCCCGTCAGGACTCCAGCAGACGCACAACAAGCCTCCGAAGTAGCTCTTCATGGTGCCGTGCAGCTCCACGGCGTCGAAGTTGAAGACGCGCAGGAAGCCGTCCTGGCTCACGCACGCCAGGAACTTCCCGTCGGGCGAGAAGGCGAACTCGTGCAGAGCTCCTTCCCCGACGGTCCACTTCAGCAGAGGGTTCCTCGTGGACTTGCTCTTGCAGGTGTGCACAGAGTAGCTGTCGCCCTGCTTGAGCAGCTGGTAGTGCGGCGCGGTGGTGCCACAGGTGTGCTCCACGTTGTACAGGTACAGGTTCCCGCTGGCGTGCGAGACTAAGAAGAGGCTCTCGGACCCGGGGACCCACTTCACGCAGGTGACCCTGGACTTGTCGATGAGTCTCTGGAACCAGAAACAAGAGTTTAATGTCATCCGATTTTCCAGCTTTTGAAGGCCATCTTCTCACCTCCTCGTTGAAGAGCTTGCTGGTCTCCTTCTTGATGGGGTCGATGAGCTGGACCTGCCCGGCAGAGAAGCCCACCAGCAGAGACACACTCTCCGCCGTGGCCGTCAGGTGGTTGAAGTCGTGACACGTGGGTTGTGTTCCCTTGTAGATGCGCTTGTCGATGGGTTTGCTGAGGTCGGCGGCCTGAGGACACATGACTTCCTGTTATGATGTCACTCCGACCCCAACTCACGAGTCTGATGTTCCCTCGTGCTGGGTCAAAGGTCGACTCCCCGACTGCCATCAAAACATATGCAGAGATGGAGGTCGTTGACCTTTGACCCAGAGACAACACAAGGGTTAAGTTCCTCGCTGTAAATATAAACTTCTTTAAGAGTTGAAAGTTTTTCTAACAATAGAGTTCTGTGAGCTTATTATTATTATTATTATTATTCATATATTCAGATATATTTATGTTGAAGTCATTTTTTCATCAACAACATTCTGGACAAAACCAAAGTAAATGATTTGAAAAAAAGATCCAAACGTGTCGAACCTTAATAACAACATAATACGAAGAAAGACTCGACAGTAAAATAATCGACACAAACTAGGAAGAATCTACAGTCGACAACCTTTGGACACACACCTGAGGCGACAGTTAATCCACACTTCACTTTAACTAAACAACAAGAACACAACTAATGTTTCGTTTCAAGTTTGAAGGTCACAACTGTGTAACACAAAGTCGTACTACGATGACTTCTGCCCATGACTTGAATGTCGCACAACATCTTGCCGTGTCGACAAACGTGTGAAGGTTTAAAGAAAACACGAGATGTATCCTCTCGTCCTCAGCTGCTCATGTTAAACTCGACATGTAGAAGCTGCTGGGGTCGACTGTATCCTCTCGTTCTCAGTCTAGCAGGCGGACGTTTAAATGTCACTTAAGAAACGATTTACATGTTAATTGTAATTAAAAATCGAATTATTTTATTCTACACACTTAAGGAACCAAATAACGTGACAAGATAGGAAATAAAAAGATGAAACATCAGTGATTTGGATGTTTAAGTGTATTTAAGTTTATTTGTGATCGTCACGTGAGCAAATACTTAAACATACATTATACTTTTATGTTATAATACAATAATTCATCTGAACCTTCTGTCCGCACGAGAGCAGAAAAGTGAGGATTCCTCTGACTTTAAACTATTATTGTTATCATTTCTCTTGAACACCTGTCAACGTCACACCTGCTCGACTCACCTGTCAGTCTAAGGCGTCGACAGGTGCCGTCATTGAGTGACAGCTGTCAACACAGCCGTCATCACCTTGATGAGCAGCTTCCACACAACACAGGTCAGAGCTCAGGTGAGTTTGACCTCTGACCTCCAAGAACCAGCAGCGTTGCTAACATTAGCACTAACTAGCTCGACAGTCCACAGACCGGGTCGGAACCAGGGGTTTGATCGCCGGCTCGAGCCCAGGTGAGTCGCAGGTGAACAGGTACCTTTCTGACGCGCTTGTAGATGTAGAAGTAAAGTTCTCGGCCCACATTGAAGCAGATCCTGTCGCCGTTGCCGGACTGGTCGTTGACGTTGACGAACGAGACCCGGACGGGGTTCGAGCCCTGAGAGTTGAACGGAACCCTGTTGGGTCGACTGTACTCGGAGTGCGAGAGGAGCTTGTAGACGCCTTCACGGGTGCTGAACTGAGTCTTGATCTCGTTCATCTCCTTCCCTCCTCCCTCCGCCGCCATCTTTGAAATCAACATTCATCCCTTTCCCCCCCCGGACCGGATGTGACGCACACGTGTGCGGCTCACCGAGGCCCTCTAGCGGCGCAGCGAGCAACTGCACGTCAGACGAGCATTAAGTTTTATTTTTTTATTTTTTTTAATTCAACATAATGTGGCTTACAATACATGACATGAAACAAACTAAAGTAAAAACAAAGTTAATAAAATAAGAAATGCTAATAGGTAAACAAAATATACAGACGAGGAAAAATATACAATGATTTATAAATTAATAGAATATACATTAATTACGACGGAAATACCAATCATTTACAGTTAAAATTGTATTCTCGTTTTATGACATTTGCCAAAATTTAAACATTATTCCAATGGAAGTTTTCGATCAATCGATAAAAGATTATCGATGATCGCGATACGTCAACGGAAACTGACGAGGTTTAAATGAACGGATATAAAACAACGTCATCAAATAAATAACATCTTAATCGTGCTTTTAATTTATTTTAATTGCGTGTTTTGCAAACGTGTTAAATTTAACTCTTTAAAAGTAAAATGATTCACAGAAAAAGTTATTCCTGTTTTGTTATTCTACTGATGCAGTCAAAAGTCTTATATTCACATATAAATAAAGAGTCTTTGGATCATGAACATATATTTGAATCCGTTGCATGTTTTAATTGATCGACGTCATGACGGAATAAACATCTTATTGTTGATTCATTTCACACGTTTTCTTGAGTAAGGTTTGGTCAAATTAATATGTTTGTGGAGACAAAAATAAAAAATGTTTGACCAGTAAAAAGGTAAATCTGATCACGTGATCGCAATCGTCAAAACACCTGTTGGAGTTGATGACGTCGCTGCAGGTGAGATGGCGTGTAGAAGACGAGCGAGACATCGACCCCGAGGTACTTGAAGTGTGTACTTGAGGCGAGATTAGAAACTATAACTATATAAACGATAATCTCGTCCAGAAAACAACAACGTGGAGCAGCTGGCCTTCAAATACATGGTGACGTCACGACACTTCCTGGGACTGTGCGGGAACTGATTCAAATGTTCCTCAGATGTGCAGAGTGGAGTCCAGCACTGGTTCTGATTCGGAGATCAGCCCGAGGTGGTCCGACACCAGCACCATGGTACAGAACAGCAGGGGGTCGAAGACGAGTTTTTTTGATGAACCCATGATGTTCTAATGAAGCTTAGGTTCTATGATGAACCCATGATGTTCTAATGAAGCTTAGGTTCTATGATGAACCCATGATGTTCTACTGAAGCTTAGGTTCTATGATGAACCCATGATGTTCTAATGAAGCTTAGATTCTATGATGAACCCATGATGTTCTACTGAAGCTTAGGTTCTATGATGAACCCATGATGTTCTAATGAAGCTTAGGTTCTATGATGAACCCATGATGTTCTAATGAAGCTTAGGTTCTATGATGAACCCATGATGTTCTAATGAAGCTTAGGTTCTATGATGAACCCATGATGTTCTAATGAAGCTTAGGTTCTATGATGAACCCATGATGTTCTAATGAAGCTTAGGTTCTATGATGAACCCATGATGTTCTAATGAAGCTTAGGTTCTATGATGAACCCATGATGTTCAATGAAGCTTAGGTTCTAAGAACCTGATGTTCTAATGAAGCTTAGGTTCTATGATGAACCCATGATGTTCTAATGAAGCTTAGGTTCTATGATGAACCCATGATGTTCTAATGAAGCTTAGGTTCTATGATGAACCCATGATGTTCTAATGAAGCTTAGTTTCTATGATGAACCCATGATGTTCTAATGAAGCTTAGGTTCTATGATGAACCCATGATGTTCTAATGAAGCTTAGGTTCTATGATGAACCCATGATGTTCTAATGAAGCTTAGGTTCTATGATGAACCCATGATGTTCTAATGAAGCTTAGGTTCTATGATGAACCCATGATGTTCTAATGAAGCTTAGGTTCTATGATGAACCCATGATGTTCTAATGAAGCTTAGGTTCTATGATGAACCCATGATGTTCTAATGAAGCTTAGGTTCTATGATGAACCCATGATGTTCTAATGAAGCTTAGGTTCTATGATGAACCCATGATGTTCTAATGAAGCTTAGGTTCTATGATGAACCCATGATGTTCTAATGAAGCTTAGGTTCTATGATGAACCCATGATGTTCTAATGAAGCTTAGGTTCTATGATGAACCCATGATGTTCTAATGAAGCTTAGGTTCTATGATGAACCCATGATGTTCTAATGAAGCTTAGTTTCTATGATGAACCCATGATGTTCTAATGAAGCTTAGTTTCTATGATGAACCCATGATGTTCTAATGAAGCTTAGTTTCTATGATGAACCCATGATGTTCTAATGAAGCTTAGGTTCTATGATGAACCCATGATGTTCTAATGAAGCTTAGGTTCTATGATGAACCCATGATGTTCTAATGAAGCTTAGGTTCTATGATGAACCCATGATGTTCTAATGAAGCTTAGTTTGTTCTAATGTTCTTGAAGCTTAGGTTCTATGATGAACCCATGATGTTCTAATGAAGCTTAGGTTCTATGATGAACCCATGATGTTCTATGAAGCTTTTTTTTTTTTTTTTTCCCCTTATGATGTCTATGAAGCTTAGGTTCTATGATGAACCCATGATGTTCTAATGAAGCTTAGGTTCTATGATGAACCCATGATGTTCTAATGAAGCTTAGTTTCTATGATGAACCCATGATGTTCTAATGAAGCTTAGTTTCTATGATGAACCCATGATGTTCTAATGAAGCTTAGGTTCTATGATGAACCCATGATGTTCTAATGAAGCTTAGGTTCTATGATGAACCCATGATGTTCTAATGAAGCTTAGTTTCTATGATGAACCCATGATGTTCTAATGAAGCTTAGTTTCTATGATGAACCCATGATGTTCTAATGAAGCTTAGATTCTATGATGAACCCATGATGTTCTAATGAAGCTTAGATTCTATGTTGAACCCATGATGTTCTAATGAAGCTTAGGTTCTATGATGAACCCATGATGTTCTAATGAAGCTTAGTTTCTATGATGAACCCATGATGTTCTAATGAAGCTTAGTTTCTATGATGAACCCATGATGTTTTAATGAAGCTTAGTTTCTATGATAAACCCATGTTGTTTTTATGAAGCTTAGGTTCTATGATGAACCCATGATGTTCTAATGAAGCTTAGGTTCTATGATGAACCCATGATGTTCTAATGAAGCTTAGGTTCTATGATGAACCCATGATGTTCTAATGAAGCTTAGGTTCTATGATGAACCCATGATGTTCTAATGAAGCTTAGGTTCTATGATGAACCCATGATGTTCTAATGAAGCTTAGTTTCTATGATGAACCCATGATGTTCTAATGAAGCTTAGGTTTTATGAACCCATGATGTTCTAATAAACTTAGTTTTTTTGAACCCATGATGTTCTAATGAAGCTTAGGTTCTATGATGAACCCATGATGTTCTAATGAAGCTTAGTTTCTATGATGAACCCATGATGTTCTAATGAAGCTTAGGTTCTATGATGAACCCATGATGTTCTAATGAAGCTTAGGTCTTATGATGAACCCATGATGTTCTAATGAAGCTTAGGTTCTATGATGAACCCATGATGTTCTAATGAAGCTTAGGTTCTATGATGAACCCATGATGTTCTAATGAAGCTTAGGTTCTATGATGAACCCATGATGTTCTAATGAAGCTTAGGTTCTATGATGAACCCATGATGTTCTAATGAAGCTTAGGTTCTATGAGGAACCCATGATGTTCTGATGAAGCTTAGTTTCTATGATGAACCCATGATGTTCTAATGAAGCTTAGTTTCTATGATGAACCCATGAATATTCTAATGAAGCTTAGATTCCATTATGAACCCATGATGTTCTAATGAAGCTTAGGTTTCTATGATGAACCCATGATGTTCTAATGAAGCTTAGGTTCTATGATGAACCCATGATGTTCTGATGAAGCTTAGGTTCTATGATGAACCCATGATGTTCTGATGAAGCTTAGGTTCTATGATGAACCCATGATGTTCTGATGAAGCTTAGGTTCTATGATGAACCCATGATGTTCTAATGAAGCTTAGGTTCTATGATGAACCCATGATGTTCTAATGAAGCTTAGGTTCTATGATGAACCCATGATGTTCTGATGAAGCGTATGTTGCAGGGATGCGCCAGCAGCGCTCCAGAGAGCAGCAGGTCCAGACGAGTGCTGCCTCCAGGACGTCACTCTTGTTCTCTGGTAATTCTCTCCGTTCGTTCGCTGACGTTGATCTTAAACGCGCTTCTGTCAGTTTCTCGATCCGTACGACGGCAGCTCCGAGGACTCTGAGGACGGCGACGGCAGGAGGACGAGGACGCAGGGGAGAGGAGGTTGTCGGTTCTCACGCCGGAGTCGACGAGTCCTGGTCCACCAGGCGTCCGGTCGCGAGCTGACCCGGATCAAGGATCCCGCGGGAGAACCTCCTCTGGAGGTGGAGATGAGGGCGGCCAGCGAGCCGGAGCTGTGTGAGCTGCTCTCACCTGGACACCTGGAGGACTCTGGCGTGACCTCTGACCTCACAGTCCTGAGGCAGAGCAGCTCTTCTGAAATCTCCCCACAGTTGCGGTCGGAGCAGAAGAGGAAGCTGCTGGTGTCTGGAGAGAGTCTGCTGCAGCACAAGAGGAGATGTTTGGAGAACGAGACGCTCCAGTGAAATATGAATAAATATACTTTGATGTTTCGCTGAGAAGGTTTTTTTATTCCTGTATTTAAAACGACTCTAGGTTTTCTTCAGGGTTCCGAGAACAAAACACTTTCTTGCAAACGTCTGTTTGATCCAACGACTGCAATGAAACATCTGAAGACACTTTTATTTGACCAGGCTTTTCCTTTATTCTGAGACTCCTGTGTTATCTTGACCTTGAAAGTATATACTTTATGGAGTAGTTTAAGCGCTTTGTGACCCTGGTCTGGAAAAGTTCTATATAAATGAGAACAAAAGTGTGAAATCAAACACATTTAAGATTTAAGATAAGATCGTTTTAGTTCCGCTTATGTTTGATTTGAACAGAACATTAAGTTTCTGGCGCTATAAAGAGATTATTTAACATTTTTTGGGTTTTAATTTGATTCTTCGACATAAAGATCAAACTTAGTTTTTCTACAGCGACAAGTTCCAGATGTTGTTTCGACGCAGAAAAGATGAAAAAGACATAAAATGTGTTTGATAATCGTTTTAATTCCTGATTCATGTGTTTTAAAACTTTCCATTTCCTTCACTTCATCTCGTCCTTCTTTTAAAAACAGCTGACTTTCGTTTCCTTCGTTACAAACGTCTTGATCGACTTCCTCTGAACCTTCGCCACACGGACTCGATATGATCACTCGGTGCAGAGCACAGCCACGCCGCGCTCGTAGAAGCTGTGCGGGTCTTCCTTGGTGGCGATGTCGAAGTCCACGGTGAAGATCAGGTCCGACCGGGTGAAGTTCAGGTAGACGGGCAGCGTCACCTGAGAGAGAGACAGGTGAGTCTGGAGGTGAGACGGACGCGTGACAGACGCTCCTACCAGGTTCCTCTTCTCCGCGTTGCTCTGCTTCATCCAGCGCAGCTGCGTCAGCGGCAGCTCCGTGGAGATGGTGGTCGACAGCGAGAGCTTGTTGTTGCTGCAGATCGCGCCCTGGAGCTTCAGACCTGACGGGGTCACAGGAGAGTCCAGTTATGTATCCGTTTATCTGCAAATCACACCTTAGATCGTAGATCAAAGAACGAAGACACACCCGGGAAAGGGGGGCTAAAAGACGGAAAACCCCACAACATTTTAATGACTAGATTACAAGAAAACAAATCAGGAAGTCTCTCTGCGGGGGATCGGGAACTTGAAAGAACCATTTGGCCGGAAAGAAACGACCTCCCGGACGGGAAATTTGCCTTAAATATAGCGATGTTTCTACAGATCGAGACCTTTTCTCCCAGAACTATTGACCTGTACAGTCGCCGGGAGAAAGTGGGTCCGATCGATCGTAAAGCTTGTATTTGGTTTGACTTGAAGCGTCGAATCAACGACCTTGACTCTCTGATCGTCCATCTTCTCCACGAAGTATAAGACCCTGTTTTGATCCTTTTAATATGATTCACTATCAGTCTCTTGTTCTCTGAATCAATGTCAATAAAGTTTTCCTGACGATCTTATTTCTTCTTGAATCACGACTGGACCAGACCGACCTTTGATCCCGAAGCTGCAGGCGTCCAGCGCGGCGGCCTGAGCGGCGGAGACGTTGACCTCCAGACAGAGCTCCTCCAGGGACCAGCTGTTGGCCTGAGCCACGTACTGCCGGGTGGCCGTGATGTAGGCCTCGGGCACGAACAGACTCCCCAGGCAAACGTGGATGTTCTGAGGACAAGAACAACGTCAGATCCTGGTCCGAGACCCTCACCTGCAGACTCACCTTCAGCTCTTTAGCGCCCCCGCTGGCCGCCGCCTGAGAGATCTGCTGCAGCTGCTTGATCCTGTCGCTGAAGTCGGCGACCCACTGGATCACCGTCATGGACGCCGGGACCGTGTAGCGGCACCAGCTGCGAGGGAGGATTCCTGCGAGGGCGACAGGGTCAGGGTCAGGGTCAGGGTCAGATCCAAAAGAACCGCGAGCGGAGAGCAGGGTCCTGACCTTTGACCAGGTCGCTGATGAGCGTGCGCAGGTAGTTGGTTTGTTTCTTCTTCCCTTCGCACACCTGGACCACGTCAGACAGATCCTGACGGACCTCCTGCAGCATCTTTCCTCCCATCTTCACCTCGCGCTCGAAGAAGCGGAACAGAGGGTCCTGAGGGTCAGAGGTCAGGGTCGGATTAGGATTTGAATTCAACGTTTAATCGTTTTATTAAACATTGATTTACTTTCTGGAATAATTTCACTCGATGATTCTACGTTTAAAGATTAGTTTAGGTTTGAAATTACAATTTTTTTTTTGTTTTTTTTAAACAACTGCAATAATTCAGAAATAAAACATTTTGATTCAATGTTTTAAAATCATAGTCTTTTAAATATATAATATATTTATAATGGTGTCAGACTAAAGCAACAGATCTACTGATCAGACGATCATACTGACGACGTCTCTGTTGCTTCAGTCTGAGACCATTATAAATATATTATATATTTAAAAGACTATAATTCAAACTTGTTATATTGAAACCAAGACTATGAACTAAAAATAACACTTTTTTGAATTAGAAAATCAAACCAAAAAACATCAATTCTTTACATTCATTCTTTTGACTTTATTTTCTTTGAAAAGTAAATCATTTTAAAAAATAGTAAACTTCCACATTTTAACACAGAAACCAAAACGACTCCACGTTTGACCTTCGACCTCCACACATGACCCCACTGACCTTGATGTTCTCCACCGTGCGCTTCAGTGGACTGACGCTCTGAGGCGTGAGCTGCAACCAGTTGCCGGCTGTGGTGTGAAGCGTCCTCATCCAGGCCGGCTGAGCCTCCGACGCCGACGTCGCTCGTTCCTTCGTCTCCGTCTCGTAGGCGAGGTCGTCCTCGTCCTCCAACATCTGCATTTTCAGCATCTTACCCATCATGTCAGTGCCTGCAGCCACCAGCAGGGGGCAGCGAGCGGGGAGGAGGAGGGAGAGAGAGGGAGGAGGAGGAGAGAGAGGGAGGAGGAGGAGGAGGAGAGAGAGAGGAGGAGGAAGAGAGAGGGAGGAGGAGGAGGAGGAAGAGAGAGGGAGGAGGAGGAAGAGAGAGGGAGAGGGAGGAGGAAGAGAGAGGGAGGAGGAGGAGGAAGAGAGAGGGAGGAAGTGGAGGAGGGAGAGGGAGGAAGGGAGGAGGGAGGGAGGGGAGGGAGGAGGAGGGAGGAGGGAGGAGGAGGAGGAAGAGGGAGGAGGAAGAGGGAGGAGGAGGAAGAGGGAGGAGGAAGAGGAAGAGAGAGGGAGGAGGAGGAGGAAGAGGAAGAGAGAGGGAGGAGGAGGAGGAAGAGAGAGGGAGGAGGAGGAGGAGGGAGAGAGGGGAGGAGGAGGAGGAGGGAGAGGAGGAGGAGGAAGAGGAAGAGAGGAGGGAGGAGGAGGAAGAAGGAGGGAGGAGGAGGAAGAGAGAGGGAGGGAGGAGGAGGGAGAGAGAGGAGGAGGAGGAGGAGAGGGAGGAGGAGGAGAGAGGGAGGGAGGAGGAGGAGAGAGAGGGAGGAGGAGGAGAGAGAGAGGGAGGAGGAGGAAGGAGGAGGAGGAAGAGAGAGGGAGGAGGGGGAGGAAGAGAGAGGGAGGAGGAAGAGGAGGAGGAGGAGGGAGGAGGAAGAGGGAGGAGGAGGAGGAAGAAGGAGAAAGAGGGAGGAAGAGGGAGAGGAGGAGGAGGAGAGAGAGGGAGAGGGAGGAGGAGGAAGAGAGAGGGAGGAGGAAGAGGGAGAGGAGGAGGAGGAGGAGGAGGAAGAAGGAGGGAGGAGGCACAGGGTCGTGGTGGGAGATAAATTAATGGTGGAATATTTCAACATTCTTCATACAAAACAAGGGACGACAGACAGAAGCTTCACAGAAACAGTTCAATAAACAAACGTCTTCAAGAACGAAAGTGTAAACAAAGCAGTTGAGGTTTGATGCACGAGGGGGGGGTGTTTCAGCGCCGGGAATCATGGGAATCATGGGAATCATGGGAATCATGGGAATCATGGGAATCATGGGAATCATGGGAATCATGGGAATCATGGGAGCTTTGGGACCAGAGACAGAAACTTTGCAAAGCGACATGTCGGCTCCGAAATACAGCTGCTGGAGGCTGAGGACACGCCCCCTGAGAGGACACGCCCCCTGAGAGGGCACGCCCCCTGAGAGGGCACGCCTCCTGAGAGGACACGCCCCCCCGTGAGCACCTGGATCACTAAACTACACTGAGCTCAGCGTAGGTGAGGAACTCAGTGCTTCAGTGGACCTGTGGAGGTGAGTTATGATGCTGGACGTCTGGAGAGAAATAGTTAATGATGTACGAACAGGAACAACATCAGGATAAATAACAACGTGAGGTTCCTTGACCTTCACTTTAGAACCTGATGAGCACTCAAACATTTAGCATGTGATTCATCTTCGTCATCATCATCTTCCTCATCAACATACCCTGAGTGGTGAGCAGGACCTTCTCTGCGTTGCTGGGCAGGCCGAGCCAAGATGGCGTCTGAGTGTCCGGCAGCATCTCCACCCAGTGCATGAACTCCTCGCGCCTGAACAGAGTCATGAGTTCCAGTCTCGTCCTCCAGAGACGTGGACGTCACACACTCACCGGATGCCGTCCGGCATCTTGATGTCCTTGTGTCCGTCCACCTTCAGGGCCAGCTTGAACTCGCTGTCGAAGCTGCCCTTGGTGAAGATCCGGTCCAGGAAGGTGTTGAGCAGACGCTGGTCGAACTCGTTGTCGATGCGCCCGCCGTAGATGGACTGAGCCATCAGGGTCTTCAGGGCGGCCCACGGGATCTTGTCGGGCGCGATGTTCTGACGACCCTGTGAGCGAGGCCAGGTTACCACACGCGTGACCCCGCCAGAGGTCGCGACCCACCTTAGCCGTGTCGTCCAGCCAGGTGTCCACGGTGTCGCAGGCCGAGCGCAGGTCGGACTCGCCGAACTCGTACTTCTTGGACCAGCCCAGCGGCGCGTAACGCAGGCGCTCCTGGATGACGGCGTGGAACCAGGCCAGCAGGAAGTAGAGCCTGGCGCGCTCGTTGGGAGCCTGAGGAGCGAGAACCACATGTGGACCTGAGGACGTGGACCTGAGGACGTGGACCTGACCGGAGACGGTACCTTGCACATGCGAGCCACAGGGATGTTGCTGAAGGTCCGCAGCATGTTGGCCTTCACACCTGGAGGAGGTTCGAACACGAAGATGCGACCGGCTCGGAGCAGGTTCACAGGAACCTGAGCAACAGTTAACACACATCTGTTGAACTTACATCTGTTGAAAACATCCTTCAATGGAGGCTCAAAAGAATCATTTATTCAGCATTTAAAGTTCAAACTTTGCTTAAAACAAAAACATTTCAATATAAATATTTAAATGAAAAACTAAAATGTTTTGCTTTTGTTTCTTACATTCTCATTTTTAAGTCAAAAATACCTTTTATTAAATCTATATTTTTCACTTCAAAGTCAGTATTGTTGATACAAAAGTGAAATATTTGACTGTAATCAGTGGAACTTTTTTACCAACATGTGTTTATATTGATTTTAAAATAATACAATAAAATATTCAATTCAGAAAATGATTGAACATCAAACCATGTGTTTTTTCAACATTAACATTTTAATTCTTAATCTCATTGGAACAGACGTTCCTGACGATACCTTCGGATTGATCTCCATCGTCAGGAAGAGCCTGAAGCTGGCGTGAGGCTGCATGGAGTGAAGCTTCTTCTCCAGCTGCATCAGCCATCCAGGAGCCAGGTGGACGTTCTCCAGCATCACCCACCTGCAGCACAGGTGATCAGCCTCTGACCCACGTTATCAAACCACTCAACGCACCTTCCAGACTTGACGGCCGTGTTGATGTCTCTGTCAGCTTTATTGAAGCCTTCGGCCGAACCTGTGCAGGTGAGTCACAAACATGAGCGTCGACACGACGTCACCTGAGGTCAACAACCGTCTACCGATAGAGATGGAGGTGATCTGTTTGTTCTGCTCGGCCGCCAGATCCCGGACCAGACCGCTGGCGTCGTAGCCCGGCACGGAACACATCAACACAGGTGTGCTCGGCTTCACCTGCGGACGCCGGGGTCAACGAGGTCAACGAGGTCAACGAGGTCAACGAGGTCAACGAGGTCACACGGTTACGGGTCAGAAGACGCACCTCGCTGTCCACGATGTTGGCCAGATCGAAGGGCTGCTCGATGATGCTCATGAAGGCGTCGCCCAGAACCTTGGACACGAAGATGTGCGACATGGCGAGCAGACGGTCCGGACGGAAGGACTGGATGAGCAGCAGCTGGTGGACGGCTTGACCGATGCCGGCTGAGGAGCAGGTCCGTGAATATGGTCCTTCATGAGCGAGACTCGTGTTACTCACTCGACTGCTTGTCTTCAGACCACAGGTACGGCACCGACAGCTCCGGCGTGTTGCTCTCCAGCCACATGAAGATTTGCTGGAGTCCAGAAGATAAATGTTACTCTGACGATAAACAGGTTTCATTTCACACGTCTTCTCACCTCGTCCGCCTCGATCTTCGACACCAGATCCTTGAACGCCGGCAGGCGGCTCAGACGCACCATCGCCTCGCACTGATCCGTCGTCAGACCTTTGACCTTGGGCGGAGTGGTGCCGGTCAGAACGATCTCCTTTCCACGCAGGAAGTGTTGGAACTCGGAGTCGTAGGAGGGCTCGCTGAGGAGGCAGACGTCAAGGTGAGCGGTTGTCAATCATCAAAGTATGGTTCAGTGATACCTGGGCATCCCCTTCAGGCTGATCTTGGCCAGTAACATGGCGAAGGTGATGTGGTCATGGTGCAGCATCCCCCGAGCAACCCTGTTGAAGGCCACCTAGGGACGAACTCATTCATGTCATTCCATCCCTCAACAATATGAAGAGGATTCAAGATCCTTCACTGGTCCTCATGTTGCTGCTCAAGCATCTCATGACTCAGAGTCTGATTCACTAAAACTTTGTGTCGTTCTTTAGCTCCTGGAAATTCAAATTCAAGCTTTTTGCAGAAAAAAAACGTAAATGTTTTTTTCAACTCACTTACTTTTTCTCAATTTTTCTAAAGTATTCAATCAGCGTAATTATTTATCAACTTGGTATTTGTGACGTTTCTAGATGTTTAGATAAACCCAGCGTGTACCTGGAAAAGGTCCTTGGTGATGACAGCCAGTCTCTGCGTGTGATCACTGATGCCCTTCAGGTTGGCGTTCTCATAGAGCACGGTGTGGTAGGTGTCGAGGAAGAAGTGGAGCGAGTACTGGTACAGGAAGTGCATCTGAAGAGGAGGATAAAGAGGTCATCGATGGTTCAGATGCGTTTGTGTGAAGCCATCAAACCTGGTTCAGAGCCTCCATGGTGAAGTAGATGCTGCTGCAGGCGGACGACAGCGACAGGTACTGCTGCGACACCGCCTCCACCTCCGCCATGATGATGTCCGTCTCCTCCACCTTCCTGGTCACCTCTGCGGCTTCCTTCTTCAGGTTCTCCAGCGTGGTGATGATGGTGTCGTCGTCAAGGATGCGACCCTTGACCTCATTAAGAGCCTGCAACAGAGACTTTTCCAGTTGACGCAGACGGAGCTGGAACTCTCCTGCGAGACATGGTTTGAGGCGAGTTAGAACCGTGACCTTGTGACAGTGAAACCCTCCGGACCATTCATACCCTGGAGCTTGAGAAGATCTGAACGTTTCTCATCCACGTCCGGCCGCTCGGCCTTCAACACCTCGTTCAGACACTGGCTCTGCAAACTGCTGCGCGTCACCGTGAAGTTGACAAACGTCACTCGAGAGCACAAGTCTGGCGGGAACTCGACCTGCAACGACGAGATGGTCAACATGCAGCCGAACTCACGGGAACAACAACGACTTCTCTCACCGTTGGGTCTCGCGTGGAGAGGAAGATGACAAAAGAGGGCGACAGGTCGATGTCCTGGTCTCCCAGGGTGATCAGGACTCGACCTCCTGTCCTGCGGACTTCTCTGTTCAGCACCGGATTCAGGATGGGATCATAACTCTCTACGTCCTTGAAGACGGAAAAAGAAACAAGTTCATTCATTTTCTACGGACCATACACCTATCAGGGTCAGAGGGAGGGGTAGAGGCTATCCCAGCTACTCGGGGAGAAAGGTGGGTTTAGGGCTGTAGCTTATCTTACAATTGAATCGTTTACAATTGACCCGACAATATGAACAGCATTTCTTCACACAAACACTAATAACTAGGATAAAAGAAAATGGCTGCAGGTTCTTGTGGTGCTGACCACGACCACGACACCAGGAGTTGAGTCGCAGAAGATCAAAGCCATCCATACCTGGACCAGCAGTGGGTTTCCAAAGCGCAAGGCGCTCTCCAGGTTCTTCCTGAACGCATCGTCCAGGAAGCTGGTTCGGGTGATCTTGCGGTCCTTGTATTCATTCATGATGAACTCGGTGGCCTGTCCTGACGGGTCGATGATGAGAGGATACCTGGAGGAGCAGCATGAGTCGAGCCTCCGAGCAGCAAACATGACATGATGTTCTACAACATACCTGTTGAACCTCTTGAGCATGATGGCGTTCTCGGTGCAGAGGTCGTCGGCCGGCAGCGAGTTGGCCTGCCAGCGCAGCCGCTCGTCTGCGTTGGACAAGTACTCGGTCCTGGCGATGTCGGTGCGGAACTGAATGTTGGCCTGCTGCAGGTGGTGAGACCAGGTGGTGAACAGGTTCTGCCTCATCTGCTGCTCGAAGTAGCCGGCATAAGAGATGAACGCGGCCGAGAGCAGACAGTCTCCGGCGATGGTGGACATCTGGTTCTTGAAGGTCTCGCTGGTCTTCTCCCAACGCTCCCTCTCGGCCGACAGACTCTTGAGCAAGGCATGGCTTCGGTTCACCTGCACAGAGAAGAGCAGCTTCATATGCAGCTCCTGACAAACCACCAGAGCGTTTGAGGAGGAAAGTCCACCTTGGCCTCGACGGCCGCCAGGTCGGCCTTGATGGCCTGAGCCTCCGAGATGAGGACGGCGTACTCCTCCTTGTAGCGAGCGATGCTGGACTCCAGATCTTTGATCATCTGCTCGACCTCTTCTGCCTTCGTCTTGTTATCGGTGGCGTCGTCTTCGAGCTTCTGCAGTTCGTTCCTCAGAGGCTCCACACGCTTCAGCATGTCGGCGTAGTTGAGCTGGTGTTCAAAGGTAAAGAGTTACTGGTTTACACAACACTTGGCTGAGAGCAGATGAACTTCCTTACCTGAGCGATGGCCCATTTCACCATCGGGCCACAGGCCACTGAAGCCCTGTTGACTTGATCGTAGTTGTAGCCAGGGTTGGACATGTAATTCTTCTTCATCTTCTCACGGATCGTGTCACTGAATCATGGAAGAAGAAACTTTTGGTGTAAAGTTGTTCAAACGGGACGGCGGGCAAACGCACCTGATCTCATCAGCAGAGAAGTTGACAATGGTTGGAATGAAGTTTTCCCTCATGATGATCGATCGGATCTGCTTCCAGTCGGTGGTCGACTCTCCCAGGAGCAAGCAGATGGACTCCAGGGCCAGCTTCACAGCTGCAGGTGGATTAGCCATGGATCGGACCTCAACCAGGTGCTGCTTCTTAATGGACTTGACAGCTGTGAAGTGAACCCCCAGTTAGATCGTGGCCAGGATGGATTCAAAAGTTCATTCACAGAGTACGGTAGAAAATAAGATACAACATCAATTTCATAAATGAGCTAAACCTTGACCTGCCTCAGCGACAGTCTAGGTAGACTTGTGTCACATGATGAATCATGA
The DNA here is from genome assembly GCA_016630915.1 of Callionymus lyra. Classification (NCBI taxonomy): domain Eukaryota; kingdom Metazoa; phylum Chordata; class Actinopteri; order Syngnathiformes; family Callionymidae; genus Callionymus; species Callionymus lyra. The sequence continues at coordinate 21,039,255 of JACEEU010000020.1, forward strand.
AGACACAAAGCTCATCTTCAAGAGACGTGAACACGGTCAGGGATGTTTAACCGAGTCATACACTTCTCTACTGCAATGAAGATCTAAGGAGCCAAACACACCGTTCTGAGCTTCAATAACTGCCGGCTCCACCTGGTCCAAGTCTTCTTTGACACTCAGCTGCTTGTCCTTGATGATCTCCTGCTGCTTGTACACAGCTTCCTGGATCTCCTGACTCATCACCTGGATAGATGCAAACAAATATTAAATATAAACTCTTTCAATCAGGTCTCTGGATTTTGGCTCCAACCTTCTTCTTCTCTGCTTCCTGCTGGTCCTTAACCATCTTTTTCAACTTGTCATTAGCAGCAGCATTCTTGGTCTCCAGCTCCTGACTCTTGATCCTGAGGTCCCGACGAAGCTCCTCCACCTGGTTTGACGAAGTTCAAATTGAAGGAGGTTCTACTGGAAACATGACCAGCCGATGAGAAGATAGAATCCACTCACTTGGTCAACCGTCTCCTTTATCTTGCGCAGGCCGACGTTGAGGTGCATCTGCTGCTCCTCCAGCTCGCTGCGTTTCTCGTTGAACAGGTTTGCATATTGATTGATGAAGTCCAGGTAATGGCGGGGAGTGATTGACATGGTGTGACCGCCACGCTTGGCAAGGCGGTTGTTGGCCTTAATAAGAAAAGATTAGTTCAGTGATGCAGACGCTTTATTAGCTACTTTTGACAGAGCCATGAATTTTTATACTTATTCATTTCATTGAAAAAAGTATTTACTTCATCCTGCATTTATGTTGTTTTTATTGTTCTTACTAATCCTTCTCACATCATTATATTCTATGTTAACAATTGTTGATTTGTAATCTGTTTTGGTCTTGTTATTTATAATATAAAAATATATACTATAAAAAATATAGATAACATTTATTATTTAAATTAATTATAATTTATTCATCCGTTTCATCAGAAGCATTTCAAAGCACATCAACAAAAGGACCAACATTATAGGAAACTATGTTCCTAGTCGATAAATCAAGTTCAGTTTAGAAAACGTCGACTAAATCCATAAAGTTTCCATGAAGGATCCAAATGACACCCAGACAACGACCGTCTACACATGGATTAAAGAATGCAAATGTTACCTGGTGGAGCGTCTGGTGAACAAACACGCAGCCGTTGACGATGGCCTCGCGGTGAGACGGCGGCTGAGGAAGTTTGTCGTAGACGATGGGCATGTAGTCTGGAACCCTGTAGTTGGGCTTCTCCAAATCCATCTTGCTGGTGAACTCCTTACCGACTTGGTAGAGAGCCTCTGTAGACCAGTCTCCAAACCAGTTCAGGACACATCTGTGGATCCCGAGAGGAAGTCGTTAAACTCGACACTCAACGATCTTTTTCCTCATCGCTCGCTCGCACCTGTTGAACAGAGCTGGAGACGTTGCAGCTCGGTCCTTCAGACCCTCAGACGAAGGGTTCATGGTGAAAACCACGTGGAGATTTCTGATGACCTGGCTGGTGAACCACTTGTACAGCTCTTCATGCGTGTCCAACATCAGCCCTTCCTTCTGGGCTCCTTCTTTACACTGGGTCATCAAGGTGGCGTATTCGTCTCCCTCGAACAAGCCTGGCACCTGCACAGGTGACATGGCAGCCACTCAAAACAAGGTTCTGAATACACCCAGACACTGCAGTAATAATAATCAAAAGGACAAACCTCTCCATTGGCCAGCAAGGTGTTCATCCTCTCCAGGAATCCAGAGTCAAGCACGTTGGATTCGTCCATGATGAAGGCGATCTTCTCGTTCTTGCAACCCGAGCGCCGCAGCACAGTACGAAGGTCTTCATCGAAATCCTCTCCAGTGTATCTCCTGTGAACCTGTACGTAGAGAAGCAGATATTTAGGAAGCCAAGTGGACCTTCATCGCCACGTTTCACTTCAGCTCCACCGACCTTGATCTGGTAGACACTCAGGCCGTTCATCCAGGCCACGAAACGAGACAGAGTGGTTTTTCCAGCTCCACTCACACCGATCAACAACAGATGCCCTTGTGGCTGCCGGAAGATTCTAAGAGATGAGGTTTATGTTAGATTTCTTTCCTAAAGATGGTTTTTATATTAAAACGTTTAACTTGCCGATCGATCCTCAGGACATGATCCAGAACCTCATTAAAGAGAACAAGAGGCACATCAAGCTCCTCCTCGTAGAAGACCTTCAGACGAGCCTTCACGTAGTCCCTGAGCTCCTCCTGTTCCACTGGAATGTAATCCTGCATTTAAAAACATCATGAGTCCATCGAGCCTGTGCAGTCAAGTATCTACACAGCAGACGATCACACCTTTGAGAGCCAGTTGCTGTAGAGGATGGGCCTGTTGAGCCCCTTTTCTTTATCAATGTTGGGGAAGTGTTTGAGGGCAACGACGTCAATGTTCTCATCCGTCCATTTTCTTTCATCATCATCAACAAGCCTGGAAAAAAATGGAATACAGATGAGCGTGTGATGATGTCGCAGTAGAACTGCTCAACAGAAACTAACAGGAGCACGTCAAACATCTCACACACCTGTCCTGGAAGAGACGGAGGGCTTCGTGGGCCCAGATGCGAATGAGACCCTCTACTGGGAGAGTCTCAAGTGGCCTCAGAGCCTCGAAGATGCCTCTCACCCAGCGGGTCATCTCTCGGGGCGAGTAGATGTAGTGAGGCTGAGTGTCTTGGGTGAAACGCTCCTGCAAATGGAACAACAGATGACATTAGAACCTCTAAAGTTTAAAGCCTCTCACTGTGTTGGGAATTAAAGCGTCACCTGAGACATGGTGTAAAACTCCACCATCGCGGCCGTCAAAGGTTCGGCGTAGGTTCTCAGGGAGGGAATGAGGCGAAGCATGGCACGATTGAATGTTCCATAGATCTGCGTGAGAGATGCTGGACCAGGATAGTCCACGTACACCACGGGCACATGACGCAGGAACCTACAAACAGCAAAGAAGTCATTCAACTGTTTTGACCTTGTACGGCCTCAGAACGTACATTAGTTACATTTGAAAGATTTAAACACATTGGAACAATCAACAGGGAATTCTTGCTCAAGTGAAAGAGTGAATACCGGTGTGTCAGAGGTTTTCTTCCAGGATCAGTGGGAGGATTACATGCACCCACAAACTGGATCCTTTCCAGTTTCACCCACGTCTGGTCTGAAGTTCGGTAGAATCCTCCATGTTCCACCATCTTTAAAAGTGATGAAGATTAAGAAGTTACACTAAGTGGTCACTTTGTTTGTTGAAAAGGAAAAGTACCTGTCTGAGGAAGGAGATGACTCTCTGGGTGCCGTATTTATCCATGTCTGGCAGATTGATCTCGTCGCAGAAAAGTACCAGCCACTTCCCCAGCTGGACGGGGGCGAGAACGACACCGTTGGGTGTGCGGCGGTACTCGCAGTAATGGTCGAATGTCTTCAGCAGAAGCTCTGGAGTGGTTGCACTGGAGAAGTTCAGGCCAACAACCTGATAAATGAGGTAAAAGGAATATTAAAACAGTTGAATCTGTGAGTAGATAAAGTGTGTATTAGCACGTCATAGATAAAAATCTGTTAAATCACCGTACCTCCATATCAGGCAAAGCCCTGAGGGCACTGAACAGAGTCATGGTTTTTCCAGAGCCAGGAGGTCCACAGAGCACCAGAGGTTTGTGCTCTGCCAGCCAAGTGTAAAGCAGAGCCTCATGGCGAACAGTATCCAGAGTTGGGACGACCACATCTGGAGATGCCACCTTGTGGGTTTCCACCTCTATCTGGGGCACCTTGCCTTGCCAGGACTGCCACTCACCCGAGATCATCACCTGAACCAGAGATTGTTCTTGAATGAAACATCGAGGACACATTTACGGAAGAAAATGTTGCTTTTTTGGTAACTTTATACCTCGTAGTCTATGATGGGGACATTTGGAGCAGACGGCAGCGGCACGGTTGTGATTCGACGAATGTATTCCCCAAGTTCACCCCTGATCTTCAGCCTTCCATCGCCAGAGAAGGACCAGAGCACAGCGTAGATCAAGTATTTCTGAGGAAACGAGGGAAATACATGTGTTCACTTTCATTTCTTAGCAATCTTTTCCACAAAAGAGAATCATGTTCCGTTACCTGCATGTACTTTTCTAGCTGATCGATTGGCATCGGGAAGTCGGGGTGATTGTTATTGTAGAGCGCCACGTTACGACAGGCCTGGTGCAACATTGAGAAGAGGGAACCCATGCACCGGAGGCGAGTGAAGTCCATGATGTGCTCCATCTTTGAAGCATGTTCCAAGGCCTTGATGACCAGGCCAGTGGAAGTGAAGTATGGCTGCAGGATGGCTGCAGAATCACGTTGTATCTGGAGAAAATATTAAATCTTTAGTTTTCTGTAATCATGAAATCAGAAGTGTCATCAGAAGTTTACCTGCAGCATTGGGGAGGCGGTCTCCTCCTCATCCTCTGTGCCCTTTCTATTGCGCTGAGCCTCGTCCTCGCCTTCATCCAACGGGATGCTCCGTATACGGGCCAGAAAGTTGTTGAAAATCATGTCTGTGCTGAGAACATCCTCACTGAACCAGACCATTCCGCAACGAGACACAGTGGCCAGAGTGGCATATTTGAGATCCTGGACTTCAAACATGATGCGCACCTGTTGAGAAGATGGATGATCAGTACCAGGTGTGGAAGTGTAGGTGCTGGTGTGTGTAATGTTGGACGCCTACATTTGGTGGCAGACTTAGACGCTCTCCATTTGGCAGTGTGAGAAGTTTATTGTCATCAAGGACCGAGTTGAGATTTTCAACCCACTCAGGGTCGACGTCGCCATCAAAGATGATCCACTGGCGCTTTTGAAGTTCACCTCTGACATTGTCGATGATTCTAAAGAAGACAAAAAATCGGTTTATTTTGATCCATTACTCAACATCAAAACAATCAATAACCTTGTTGGACCTTACTTTCTGAGAATGTGTGTGAACAGACCATCAGTCCATTCACGGGTGTTTGGATCCAAGGTCCCGTACAAGTAGTCTTTGCTTATAGCCTTCGGGTCAATGATGTGTGCAACACCCTCGAGACCCTCCAACCTTTCCAAGGCTTTGAGGAGAACCCTCCATGCCATGGTCTTCCCACTACCTGAAGGTCCAACCATCATGAGGCCATGATTGATCTGTGTGATCTGGTACAGCTGAAGGACCTGGAGAAGGAAAATAATATATTGTCTGAATCTATTCAAAAATAGCTGCACAGAGAATCTTAAAGATGGTCTGTGAAAGATCCAAAATTAGGAATCAGAAATAATGTGAATTGTTACCTTCTCAACCCACATGCTGCCCACGTCATCACCATCTCCATAGGTCAAGTACATTTCCCTGCAGACCTTCTTCAGCTCCTCTCTTAGAGCAGACATCTCTCCACGGTGGTACTGCACTCCAGGGAAGACGTCTGCGAGCAGGCTGAACAGGAGAGGGATATCTTCTGCCACCAGTTTAGGAACCATTGTCTCACACACACTCTGAATCAGAATCTGCAGAAAATAAAGTGGAAAACCATGTGTATGGAATTTGTGGTCATTCAAATGTTGAAATATGGATCAAAATACAGATTTGAAAAAGATAGTTTGAAAGTTAACCTCTTGTTCTGGAAGGTTTTCAGCGATATCATTCTCGTCGACAACTTCCCCGCGCTCGAGCTTCTCCCTTTTGATCTTCTGGATTCGTTCACGCTTGACGTTGCCAGCACTGATCAGAACACTCTTCAGAGCTCGGAGCCCAAAGTCATAGTGACTCTGGGAGGAAAGCTGTTCGTCACACAGTCTGAAATAAAGGCCAAATGCAATATTAAATAAACGCAGTACAAACAAACCAGCAACAATGCGAGTCACCACATACTTGAAGAAGGGAACGATCTTCTTGGCGAGCGTCTCTGCAGTGCGGAATCCTTGAGAGTAGAGCATGACCTGAGCAATGAGCTGCCGGTCTGGCTTGGTCATGGCCAAGCTGCGGAAAAGCTTTTTCAAGTTGTCTGGCAGGTTGGAGCGGCCGGCATAGCCTGGATTCATGGTGATGAAGATGGCCATCTCTGCGCTCACCTTCACCTGCTTGTTCAGGAGCTCAGTGGTGACTGGCACACCTGGAACGGGAGAAAAAGATGAATTATTTTCACACCTTGTGGACACTTTTGATAACAGTTGTGAAACAAAATGTACACATTCTCCTCGCTTACTTCTGTCTCTGTTAGGGTTACTGTGTTCCCTCAGTGCCACCTGGATGTACTGGACCTGCTGAGAGACGGCAGAAAGCATCCTCTCCTCAAGACGGTTGAACTCGTCAAAGCAGCCCCAGGCTCCCACTTGGCAGAGACCCACAAAGATACGACCCATGGCCTGAAAAGACAGAGTAAAACCATGAAGTAAACTCTGCATTCGTCAATCAAACTGATCCAATATTCTCATGTTCGTCTTATAAATGATTAGCACTTTACCTGGAAGTCAAACGTCTCATCGCAGTTGAAGACCAGCACGAACCTTCCCAGCTGGTGACCGAGGGCCTTCACAGACTCAGTCTTTCCAGTACCAGCAGGACCTGAAAGAAAAGAATTGTAAGAAAAGACAATTTGACAGCATGTGTTATAAACGCGAGTGAATTCAAAGTGAGAAATGTACCAAAGGGTGATCCTCCGAGTCTGGCTTCCAGAGCTTGAGTCATAGTGAGGTAGCAACGGTCGGTAAGTGGCGTCTGCACCAGCTTGTCCTGGACCCCCAAATACTCAAAGCCATAGTTGAACTTGGCATTTGCCATCTGAATTGACAACTGCTGCAGGACATCCGTCTGCTTGGGGTCGAAGTAGAAGCGCATCTGACTGAGCCACTCGAAGGACTTGGGGTTGTCGATTTTATTCTTGATCAGAGTCCTGCTGACGTCACGCTGGTGCACCAGCTCCGTGATCTATTCACAGAAGAGTTAAGATGTAAGGAGGCTCGCAGGGCGAATCATAGCTGAGATGATCTTCTTACCAGATGCTCCAGCTTCCTCCTGCGCAGGGGAGGCTGCTCCATCAGCACAGTGTCGGCCAGTATGTTGAGGGTCCCCTCGACATTGGACAGCACTCCATGCATCGGAGTCAAGTCTCCGCCACCAGCAATGGTCGTCAAGGCAGCCTCGACATTCTCAGACCAGGCAATTTGGGCGGAAAGGACGACCAGTTGGGCCTAAAAAAAGAAAAGAAAATAGAGTTTGGTTATTAAGCATATTCAGTTTATTTTATTTTGTTCCTCGTGATAAATATGCTTCACCTGATAACGATCGATCCAGTTGATGTACTGGCTGAGGTCCACGTCTGTGCCTCTGTTGAAGCCGATCACTTCTGTGACCGACTCAGCCAACAGCTTGGCCAGAGTCACTCTCATCTCCTTCTCCACGAGCGTCAGCCACTCATTGATCTTGGGGTGATCTGTGATGGAAACTGGCGTCTTGTAGAGAATCTCTTCACCTTCACGAGAGGAGATTCCCAAAACGACAGTGTTGTCCTCGTTCAGCAAGATGCTGGAGACTCCTGCGAACATCTTCTTGAAATGTTTCTGCAGTTTGGCAACGTTCTTACTGTTGCCGATAATCTCCAGCAGATCCTCGTCTCCAACAAAGTAGAACCTGATATCCAGAAGAATAATGTCATCACAGGAGTCGTACACGTCAGAAAGAAAACTCCTTACCTGGGAAATGAAGATCTCTCTCTCTCCAGGTATTCACCCAAAGCCTTCTGGATTTTTCCAAGAAGGTCAGCGAGCCTTTCAAGGGACCTCTGCACCCCTTGGATGTTCAGCACATCCATCACGAGAGGAGACTTCGTGACTTTCTTCATCAATGCCAAGAATTCTGTGCTGATGCTGTAGGAAAATGTAAAGAACATGAGTCAACCGTTTAAAACTGATTAAGGCGCCATAGATTTCTGAAATAATCCCAAAACTTCATCAGAAAATTACCTCTGGAATCTTTGTGTTTCAACAGGCAGCAGATGCTTGATGTCAGCACTGCCAGTGAAGATTCCTTCCAGATAGACCCAGCGACGCTGGACATCAATCCAAACATCGAACAGAGCCATGATGCGGTTGAGCTTGTCCTCCCAACTCAGAGCATCTTCCTCAAAGACCTTAGAAGTAAATGCATGAGATTAAGAGATGGAATAAAGGGAAAGTAAATTCATTTTTTTAACTCACCTTGTAGTATGGAGACAGCTTCATGGCAGAAACGCTGTTGATGTGTTCTTTGACTTTGTTGAAGAGATCGTCCCAGCCTCGGATCAAGCGACACTTGTTCTGGTAGTTCACCAGGTCGAGCTCGTACGAATTCCACACTTCACGGATCTGTGGAAGAGAAAAGCATGAATTGTTAATGTTTAAAAAAAGCAAAATCCGAGTACATCATCGTGGCGTTTAAGCATGTTTATAGTTGACCTGTTTCAAGAACTCCTCCAAAGCCATCTCTCCCTGAGCCACCAAGAGAACATCCTTCACCACCATCTCGTTCCTCTGCAGATCCACATCCCAGATCTGGCCCAGAGTCAACTCGGACAGGACCCAGTTGACATGCAAGCGCTTCATCAGCTGCTTCCAGTGACGATCTTTCAGAGCCTCCGACTTCAACTCAATCACCAACATGTTCACCTGAAGACAAACGAAAAGTTCAACAAATGGCTGCTGTAAATGATCAAGACATGAGGGAGACGAGCTTCACCTTCAGGTAACCCTTCAACAGCCGCTGAACAAACTCATAGGATGCATACTGTCTCAGCCGTGCTTGGAAGTTCTTCAGCTGATTCAGAAGTCCGTCCAGACTCTGTCGAAGCTGCAAGACACACAAACCATTTTAACAATGTAGGACTGATGTGTTGATGAAGTGCTTGAGCGACTCTGACCTTACGAGGCTGCACAGACACCCAGGGCTGCTCCTTCATCTGGTTGATCTGCTCCCACACCTTGGAGAGCTCAGACCAGACCTCCTTCAGATCGTGCAGCTCCTCAAGGGCAACCTAAAAAAGTACCAAAGGAACAATAAGTTATTACAATTCACCACAAGAGGCTCGGTTTAAACCTTATAAGAGAAGAGAAAACAAGCTTGATAATCACCTGAACTCGTTCTTCACTTCCACTGAGGAGACCAGTGTCCGTCAGCTCCAAGGCTTCTTTGGCTCGTGCACACTTCTCTCTCTCAATCTTGAGACGCTCAAAGTTGCCTTCATAGATGGTCAGAGACTGAAGAGCTTCTTCTGGACGGAGGTTTCCCTAACAAGGACAATAGTTTTGTTCTTATTTTTTCAAATATTCTACTGCAAACTTCAAAAAAGAGCATCACTCACGGCAACTGGTTTGGTTTTCTCCCAGTCACTGAGCAGGTCAGTGGTGCGGTTCTCAACGGCCTTGTCCTCCTGTACGATCTTCATCTGCAGGTTGGCAACTTGCTGCTGGATGGCAGTGTCTTTCCGCTTCATGATGTCACTGAAGGCTCCCCACTCGCCTTCGATGTTGTCAATGTACAGCCAAGATGGTGGGAACTGGAATCTTTGCTTTTCAAGCAGACGCTGACCATTTCTGAACAGCTACGTTACGAACAGAACAACAAGAGTCAGAACATGAAATCGTTTCTTTTCGAATCAAGCAAAAACCAAAGCTGTACTTACATCCACGTTCTTCTCAAATTGTTTGATCTTGCGCTTCAACGTTTGGACGTATGTTATGAAGTTGACAGCGTCGGACGTGCTGGCTGTGTCCACGGAGTGTTGCTCCAGTTCTTGACGAGACTAGAAGAACCGATGAAGAATAGAAACACATTCATCATTTTAATTATAAGTAGATCGTTTTTATCCACATAGGTTTCAAAATGATGATTAAAAACATTCTTTAAGCCAATTAATGAAAGACATTTTCATTGATTTGCATTACCTTGGAAATTTGGGAATGGAAGTCCTGCATGTTCTGGCCCAGCATCTGACCGAACTTGCTGAGGACTTCTTTGTGCCAAGAATCATATTTCAGGTTCACCTTCGACTGGACCTGGTGACAGAAGCAGCATATTTTTGAAGAAGGTGTTGCCAGAAATACAAAAACAACTTCTTTCTTACCTTGCCATAGTCAATGACAACAGGTCCAAAGTCCTTCCTTGTCTCTGCATTGTCGAAGGTTCCACGGGCTTTACGGATCTGAACCAGCAGTGCCTGCCATTTGGTGAGGTCTTCACCGAGACGGTTGTAAATGTTCTCCGCCTGCATGTCCCACAAGCACTGGTATTGCAGCCAAACCTGGACAAGGAAGGAGCAACAGGTTACGAAAATAATAAACACAGGTAAACAGAAGGTCATGACCTGATCCCAAGACTACAAGACCCTCCATCTAAAGATTATGTCCATAACACAAACTGCAGTAAGGGCAGCCATGGCAGTCAAACCCTCTCTGGATACGACTGGTAGAGTCTCCACCCGGACCATGATCTCAAACACACCTTGACATACTGTTCCACCTCAGCCACGATGTCTTCCACTGCGATGTAGGGCTCTTCCAGGGCAGCAGGTCCGTCGGGCATCCTGGTCAGAGCATTTCTATAGAACTTCTCCTCCTCCGACAACTCGTAGTGAACACCGACCTGGAGAACGAGAACATCATAGTTTCACTACATCTGTCACCGAGTTGATTTGATTGTTGAATACAAGATATTTAAGAGAGCATATCAATTCACCTGGTACCGCTGGCTTTGAATTCTTGGAAGAGAAAGAATGACCATTTTCCAAGCAAACATCTCTTGGTAGAGTTTAAAGCGACAGTCTTCGATTGGTGGGTTCAGGTAGATGACTTGGTTGGTGATCCTGAGCTCATGAATAACATTCTGGAGGGAGGAAGGAGGTTTGTTAAATGATTCCACTTCTCTAATGCTTGTGAAACTTACCTTGATCTTGGGATCACCTCCAGGTTTGTGGCTCACTTGAGGAGCTTCTGTGTCCATGTCCACATCAGCTTTGTCCTCCATTTGGCCTCGAAGAACCTGAGTCCAAGCTTTAAGACCGGCCTGCAGACGCAACCCAAGTATGCGTTCGATCTGTGAGGAGGAGACAAAAGGTTCAGTTCTGTGACCAGCGTCAGACAAAACAAGGTTTATGGTTAGAGTTCACTCACTTCAATGTCCAGCTTGTTGACCCAGATGGGAAGGTTGGAGTAAGAATGCAGATTGAGGTCATCCACAGCTTTCTGGACACGGTTGAGGATCTCCGAGAAGGTTTTGTGCTCGTACATGCAGGTGTCAAGAGAGCGGACCTCCAGGTCGATCTTTTCCTCGATGAGCAGGAGGTCGTCCACCTGGAGAAGCAAGAAACAAAAGACGCTTGAATCCAGTTTGAAAGCTACATTATGACCAGTCTGCACGGACCTTCTCCTGGAAGTTGAAGACGGTCTCGGCCAGTCTCTGGACGTACGGATCCAGCTTGTAAGATTCCCACACCAGAGTGATCCCTTCGGAGACCAGAGCCTGAACCTCTTTCTTGAGCCCGGCGACCAGCAGAGAGATGGAACATCGCTCCTCCACCTTCTCACAGGTGCGCTCATAGGTGCGCACGCTCTCGATCAGAGAGATGGCGAAGGGGTAGAGCTGGTTGGCCTGGTGGGCTTTGTTCACGATGGCCAGAGGAACACGGAAGCTCAGCCACTTGAGATTGCGGACCTCTTTGGACAGTGTGATGATTTCAGGGAGGAAGTTGACCTTCAGCTTGAGGGCGTTTCCTGTGCGACCACGAGCGCGGGTGCTTTCGATGGTGAAGATGCGACCGGACACGCCGAGGTTGCGCTGCTGCACCTGTAAGACACAAGATGTTACCTTTCAAATATAGGACAGACATGAAGACGGAGGTCGTACCTTACGAGCCCAGTCATCGAAGATCTCTTGAGTGTTGAGTTTGGCCCTGAAGCTGTCGCCATCTTGTTTCAGCTTCAGCCCCTCCACGTGGTTCTCCCAGCCTTTTCCCAGAACATCCTCAACCCTCTTCATGTAGGCCGTCAGCTGACGGTCAATCTGCTTGGCCCAGATGATGGACCCGGACACGGGAGGCAGATCCCTGACGTGGCTCATCTTGCAGGACTGACTCTGAGGATACTGCACTTTGAACTTGTCGTGCAGCGACTCGATGTCGTCCTTCACGCGCTGGATCAGCTGGGTCTGGTACTCTCGGATGGCGCCACGGATGTGAGGTCGCACGAACAGAGCGTTGAAGCGGGAGAAGATGCGGAACATCTCGTTGGCATTTTTGGCGGTTCCGAGCTGATCGCGGAGACGAGCGGTGATTCGGGTCTCGACGCGATCGATGCGCTCGTCGTACCTCTTCATCGCAGCTTCCCAGGCTTCCATCCCTTCCTTCGACACGTCCAGTCCATCCACCTCTTTGACGTTTTCATACGCCAGGTTCACCTCCTCGATGGCGTTGGCATCAGCAGCATCAAACAGAACTCCAGCGACCTTCATGTCCTGGGTCTCCACTGGTTCTCCAGCAGTGTGTTGAGGAACAGCAGAAATCTAAACAAACACATTTATAACTTATGACTCGGAACATGAAGCGGCTCATTATCACAAAAGTGGGATCAATAATCTACGAAAGAGAGAGTCGTAGGTTTTAAAAAACAATAATGATAGTTAAATAAATGAATAGTATATTAAAAACAATGCAAGTAGTGAATAAATAAATATTATATTTTTAAAAAAAACCCCTTTTCCCTTTTTTTTTTTTTTTTTTTTTTTTTTTTTCCCCTTTTTTTTTTTTTTTTTTTTTTTTTTTTTTTTTTCCCTTTTTTTTTTTTTTTTTTTTTTTTTTTTTTTTTTTTTTTCCCTTTTTTTTTTTTTTTTTTTTTTTTTTTTTTTTCTTTTTTCCCTTTTTTTTTTTTTTTTTTTTTTTTTTTTTTTTCCCCCCCTTTTTTTTTTTTTTTTTTTTTTTTTTTTTTTTTTTTTTTCCACTATTTTATAATTATTTATTAATTCCCCCCCCCCCCCAATAACAAAGTAGAAATGAAGAAAAGTAAATAAATGAATAGTATATTAAAAAAACAATAAGTATTAAATAAGTGAATAGTATGTTAAAAAACAATAACAAAGTATTAAATAAGTGAATATTATGTTAAAAAACAATAACAAAGTATTAAATAAGTGAATATTATGTTAAAAAACAATAACAAAGTATTAAATAAGTGAATATTATGTTAAAAAAAACAATAACAAAGTATTAAATAAGTGAATATTATGTTAAAAACTCAATAATAAAGTAGTAAATAAGTGAATAGTATATTAAACCCAATAATAAAGTAGTATCAGTCACTATCCACCTGAGGCCGCAGCACACGGACGATGACGGCCCTCAACTGTTCATGCTGGCGTCTGAAGCGTCTCATGTGATCGAGGCGCGACTGCAGCTTTCTGTGCGCCGGGTTCAGACGCCAAACCATCTTCAGGTTTTCTTCCCTCTTTCGCTTCACGATGTCCCTCAAAAGAACCTGAAGTTTCTCATATTCATCTTCCCAGGTCTGGAAGACTTCGAAGCAAGCAACCATCACCTGTGAACCACGAGGATGAAGATAAACATCTAACATTGAAGCTCCATCGACGTCATTTTAACCACAAACCTTCTCAAACTCCTCGTATGCGACGTGCATCAGTTTCCTGGTGCCCAGCACTTTGAGCAGCTGCGAGCTCAGGTCCCTGGAGATGGCCTCCACCAGACGCAGGGCTCTCTGAATGGGGTACTTTGTGTTTCTGATCTTCTTGAGGTGGGTGAAGATGGCCATCAGGGCCTGGCGGATCTTATCCAGCTCCGAGGCCGACAGCAGGTCGTTGAGGGGGAAGTCCTTCATCAGAGGATTGTAGTCGTTGACGGTTTCAACAGCTTGCTTGAGACCTGAGAGCAGAACCGTTCAACATCCTGTGAGGATCCACGGTGGACCATCACTCACCGGTGTCCGTGTCGAAGCTGACGGTCGCGTGGAAACGTTTGCCGTGTTTCAAGATGTCGAGTGTGAGGAGGATTTCTGGACTCTCTCTCTTCTCCTGGATCCTGTTGAGGGCCCTCTCCAGGTTCAACCAGAAACTGATCTCCTGCAAGGCTGTCCCTGAGGCCGGGTCACGGTCGAGCTTCGTCACCTGAAGATCCAACAAACCTTCCATTACTGATGCTCTTCTTAACGACGTAGACACTGAACATCTCTCATACCTTCTGGATCTCCCGGATCCAGCGGTTCACTCCAGACTGCAGCTGGTTGAGGAAGGTCGGGTCTTCCACTTTGTCACCAAAGTCCGTGACCTTGGGCTTCTCTCCACGTTCATAGCAGTGCTTCGCGATGTTGGAGATGTTCGGGTGGATGAGGAGGCTGATCTCTGGGATCTCGATGTTCTGCTGCAGGTGAAGAAGACCCATCTCCAGCTCGGCGATCTTCTTCTCAACGGACGGCGCCATCTTGTCTCCATCTCTGTAAACCAGAGAACATCGTCAATTGAAAGTCAATAAAAAACCCATTAATCCGTGTGTGAAGGTTCTTCTGGAGCAGAAGATGTCAGACGGACTCACCGATCTGCTTTGCCAGACTCCCGGATGTAGGACTTGAAGAAGGGAGCGACGGCGTTGCTGATGAAAGAGTGCAGCGTCTCGTAAGGAGAGTCTTCGCTCAGCGTGAGAACCCGGACTTGAGTGGATATGGGTTTGTCTGCGTCGATGATGCCGATCCTCTTGATCAGAGCCAGGCTGAGGAACATAAACCGTCAGTGACTGGAGAACCAAACCAGACCAGCGTGAGATTCAAACACCTGTTGGACTTGAGTCCGTAGTGCACGTCGATGTTGATGTTGTAGGTGATGCACTCCTTCTCCTCCTCTCCTTCGTCCCCGACATCCTCTGTGGAAGAGACAGAACGTTTGACACTAATATTCATCTGCAGTAGAAGAAGTGAGTCATATCTGTAGAGCAGAAGGTTTCGTTTCATAGGAAAACCTCATCGGCCACACCCGCCTGATGACGGGTCAGAACCCGCCTGATGACGGGTCAGAACCCGCCTGATGACTGGTCAGAACCCGCCTGATGACTGGTCAGAACCCGCCTGATGACGGGTCAGAACCCGCCTGATGACTGGTCAGAACCCCGCTTGATGACTGGTCAGAACCCGCCTGATGACGGGTCAGAACCCGCCTGATGACTGGTCAGATGCAGAATATTCTTCTACACAGATGTGTGGAGGTTTTAAACATTTGTGATGAACAACATGTTGGATCAACAATATTTAACGGTTGAACAACATGTGAAAGTTTAAAAACATGTGATGGATCAACAACAGTAACATCTTTGTCTGAGATGAAACACTCTGCCTGCAGAAAACTAAACAGTCTATTTAAAAACAAGGTCACTCACATGATTCAACCACCAAACGGTCAGATGTTCACTTACGTAAGTGATGATTTAAAGTGTTTTACATCAAATGTATAATACAGTTGATGGACAAAAGCGTCACGTGATAAACGTCCATGTCATGCTAGAGGCTCACGTTTACGTCACGTTTAAATCAACGTAAAATCCCAGCAAAGTTAAAAAGTATTTTATTCAATGTCAACATTGATTTGATTTATTATTTGATGTTTATTTTCATCTCTAGATTTCTAACAGTGTCTTTACCGTAAGATTGAGACTAGATGCGCACCCTTTTTTCCCGTGACGTGTGTGATGATGTCAGTGATGATGTTAGTGATGATGTTCGTGATGATGTTCGTGTCTCTAAAAGATCCATCAGACTGATGTTATGACGTGTGTCAGATGATAAAAGCTTTAACTCTGTGTTTAAAACACTGAGCTCGTCATTGTTCGTGACGCATCAATATTGAATAAACTCTTAGTTTCAGGTGTTTCTACCTTTCAAGGCGCTTCTCTCCACCAGGATGGTGTGAACCTGCGGGTCCGAGAGGAACTTCTTCATCTGCTCCACGGTGCTCTTCTCCTCCAGCACGGACTCCAGGGAGGCCGGAGCCTCGCCGCCATCTTCCAGCAGCAGCGGCACCAGCTTCCGTAGGTGCTTCTGCAGCACCGCCGTGTCCGCCACCGTGTGCGCCGCAGACACCTCCAGGGTCCCCCCGCCGTCCTCCGTCCCTCCGCCGTCGGACATCCTCACAAATGTGCTCGAAAAGAGAAATAAGTGGAAGCGAGAGCGAGTCTGACGCGACTGTCAAAATGCCGCAAAACACACCCAGGCTTTATTTGGCGCAATGGATGATGGGACTTGTAGTTCGAGGCATGCCCAACCCAGTCCGCCGGACTACAGTTCCCATAATGCAACCGTGATAACGTTAACGTCTTGGAACAACGCCTGAGTCTCGAGTCATAAATAAAATAAAGACAGAAATAAGTCAGAATTATCCTTTCATTGACTGGAGTTAAGTTACATTTAACGCATTAAAACATGTTTAGTTACATTTTGTACGAGTTACGTTACATTTAACGCAGTAAAACATGTTTTAATCACATTTAACGCAGTAAAACATGTACTAAAAGCTAATTTAGTGCAACAATTTTCTCATGGCATATTTTCTTTAAAATATATATATATATATATATTTAAGTGACTTTAACATTCACGACATTCCTCATTTCTGCTCACTGCATTCATGCTGTTGGGAATTTGTGTGTCTTCCTTAAATACATATGCAGTGCACAACAATTAAATGTACCTGTTGTGAGAAGAATGAAGCGATATAAAATCACATTAAGATATGATATACAAGTTAAATATGTTATGTCAGCTGAGATTTATATAGATCTTCAATAATAAAAGTCACATTAATGCTACACCCAGAAAAAAGAAAGACGTCCAGTTCATGAGATTTATTTAGAATAAAAATCACATGTCGAAGACAAACATGTTTCAAAAGGTGAAACAGACAGAAATGCCATGTTTTCAATAAAACAAGATCTAATTGAAGTTTCATGGCTCAGCTTCCCATATGGCTCTGAAGGAGGCGTTTGTTTAAAATAACAAAAGTGTGAGAAAATCAACATAAAACAAAGGAACCTGAGACACATTTAGCTCATTATTTAACAAACTCTTAAATCCTAAAAGCATTTTATTCAAGTTTAAAACGAGCTTGAACTGAACAGTAACAGTGACAGTAACAGTAGAAAGCAGGTCAGAAATCCATCAATCTTCCTCCGGGAACTTGAACTTGGCGTAGACGATGAGCATCACCACGGACATGACGATACACAGCGAGCCCACCACCAGGTACGCGATGCCCAGGAAGTCGTTCTTGCCGCCCATCCACGACACGTTGCTGAAGACGACCTTCTTCCTGCCGTCGAAGCTCAGGACGGGATAGTCTGAGGAGAACGTCAAGGAAATATGATATTGTCGTCATAACTTTGTCACTTAAAGTCGTACAATTCAGTACATTATTCTTATTCAAAATAAATTGACTCAGAATAATAAGAAACTCTTTGTTTAAACTTTGTTACAATTCAATGCATTGTAACTTGAAGAAAGACATTATTTCTTGATCATCCTGATGTTGATTAAATGAGACATTTGTTTATATTTCCCTCCACAGAGAGACGCACCTGCACTCTGACCATCAAACAAAGAACCGCACCTACACTAAACAGGTTCGACCACAGAACACGCATCTGAACCTTGTTCACTTTAGGTTAACTTTACGAATCTGTCAAGAAATGGTTGAAATAATGAGTTTTAAGAACTTAAACGGTGAAAACATGGATCTCATCACGTTATGATTTGTCAAAGGATACTGTATTTAATCTTGAGGACGTAGTTTCCTGCTGGGAGACCCTTGGCGTAATCCCCTTCTGTGATTCGTCGATAGAGTTTCCTGAAGTCGGGAAGAGCAGCTCTTCTCATCCACACCAGGAAGTCCTGGTTGAGGAAGCCGTTGTTGTTGGAATCGGACGTGTCCAGCTCGTAGACCGGTTTGGACCAGAACACGGGTTTGACGGTACCTAGGAATCATCCATCATCATCATCTCACGCCGTTGAGCAGAACTCGAACCAGGACAAACATCTACCAGCGAAGGCGTTCTTCAGAGGCGTCTCGCTGGGGTTCCTGTACTTGATGTTGTAGTCGGTCCACCAGGCGATACCTTTTCCATCCAGAGGCACCTGCTGCTGTTTACCGTTGAGCACCTGGAACAGAGTGAAGGAGTCTACCCCCCACAGAAGAAGTCAGACTTCAGAACCTTGAAGACTCCAGGATCATGTCCACAGACCGTTGAACATGCTGTTGGCCACGGATCCACACGGGACGATGGGCTTGTTGCTGCCGTCGTACTCGTAGGGAGCGCAGGTGTCACTGGGGGTCTGAGGGGTCGTCGGAGGCAAATATTCAACACCTGAGGAATCATGAGGCGTTTTTCTTCACTGACCTTGAAGTTGTCCAGGTCTGCGAACAGTTGCTCGTCGTCCCTCGACACGCCGTACTTCCTGTGGTTTTGGAAGTAGTTGGACAGACCGTAGTAGAAGAACACGGGTCCCTGCAGGAGGCACTGTTAGCTCGGTGCAACAAGAAGCTTTCAAAGATTTACCTCAATCAGTTTGCTGATGGAGAAGCTGAGCTCGCACTGACAGTTCTTCACATCAGGATCAGAACACTTGAAGCACGGAGAGTCGTTCTCCACGCCAGTGTAGTCCAGCTGAAGACAAGCTCATTTTAAATACACACTTCAAGGAAACATCTGAACATCGTGAGTGAAAACATCTCATGTTATGTTATCTTCAAATGGTTATTGTGAGCCACAGGAATAACATTCAATCAGGAGCAGGTCTTCAGAGGCAACATTGTTGACTGTTATAAACCATCAAGACAAACTTAAGAAGGTCAAATAAAGAGCGCTTCAATATGTTATGTCATGAATGTTTGTCATTTTGAAATAATTAATTTCTCATACAGTTTGAACAAACGGCTCATTCAAGGTTTTCTGACGTTCATTTCTTAAAGTAATGATAGTCACTGGTTTCTCTGAGGATTCTTTCCATAAAATGAAGTCTGAATGATTTCTACATGAACAAGACAAACTAAGTGACCTTGACCCGCCTGTTATTTTGAAGGTCATCAAAAGAACGACAGACGACTTCATCAGAGAAACATGCGTCTTATATTCTATTTTCTTCAGTTATTTCACACTTGGTTAAGTTAATAATTCCACATGTTTTCATTCACAGTTTTGATTCAGTGAAAACCTTTGATGATAATTTGAGGCAAAACAAAGTTGTTTTCTCCACAACATATACGCGTCTCATGTCTACTGTGCACACGAGTCACGACAGTGAACACTAGTGTGTCCTAGCAAACAACCTCCTGAGGGATCAATAAAGTTCTGCCTAACCTAACCCAAGACAATCAAAACAAGTTGAATTAAATGTCAATGGAAACAAGATGTCAGAGAAGAGGATGCGATCACTCCTTAGACAACAAAGAAATACAACTGGTCCAATTCTGATCATTGATTGTTGCGGCGTATTGTGAGTCACAGAAACCTTGAAACATCTGTGTGTAAAGACTCCTAATGTAATAATGACATGAACATCTGACACACGATGAACATAGAAACCTCAGGTTCTACCTCCATCACTTGGATGTTCTGTGACGTGACGAACAGGGCGATGCCGATGCCGATGAAGGCCAGACCGATGACCACGAACCCGGGGATGATGATCCCAGCAGACAATATGGGCTGCCAGGCCGGGAGTCTCTGCTGAGTGAAGGCCGTGTTGTCCGGACGGTTTTCAGTCTCGTTCTCATCCTTCGCCATCTTTCACGTCTGTGGAGACATGAAGGTTGAGGTGTTAGGAGCGACTCATTCCAGGTCATCTTCACTGAAATAATACATGAATTTAAAACCCTTTGTCGTCAAACTACAAGGTTTACAGGTTTATCATGAATAGAGGAAATATTTAAGACTTAATTTGTTCGTCTCCAGGAAGCTTGGACACATATTTGAAAAGAACAAACTATAAAACATGAAGCAGTTTGATCGAATCAAACACTAGAATTATGTACAAACTCACATGTTGATGAAGAAAAGTCGGATTAAAGTGTTATCTTACTTGCAGCGTCACAAACAAGAAACGACGAGGCGTCAACAAGCGCAGAGTCGCAGGTGAAACCGGAAGAGCTCACCTTTACCTGCCTGACCCAAATTCCTGCTCGTCCTGTTCCTCTCCTGCTCTGACGTCACAACGTGAGGACAACAAGTAGTTTATTGGATTTAGAAAATGTGTCCAGAACACGCGTTGAGAAAAAAATCTCGTTATTATTTTCTTAAAACAATTTTATTGATTTTCATTTAAAAAATAAATGTTTTTGTGCCATTTATTGCGTCGTCGCTTTCATATGATTGACAGTTTTGTGAACCAATCAGGGAAAGGCGATGCCGCCCCTCGACCAATCGGAGCAGAGTTCATTGAAAGGAGACCTGCTGCTTCTTCGTCTTTGTGTTGACGTCCTCGGTGGACCGCAAGGTACTTCAAACAGCATTTTAATCCAACTTGTGCAGATTACATGAATCAGTTGCTGGTTATCTCTGTAAACTCCACCGTTCTAGCAGCATCTTGTCCCGCTGTTTTCTTGACTAGCAGCGCAGAGAAGTAGCACCTGCTAGCTACACATCTCATTGTTAGCATAGTCTGCTAACACTCACCATTGTAAGTAGCAGTTAAAAAGATAAAACAATCGCAAAATGTTCACATTTGATTGTTACTTTTGTTTGCAAACTTGATAGTTGATGGCATTATTTGTTTACTTACGATATTTAATGTGTTAGGATCGTGAAGAAAGCTATAATCTGAAGGATGCTAACTTTAGCTTGAGCTAAACTAATGTGCTATCGCTCGAATCGAGGTAAATGTTTCCACTAAACGGGACGTAGAAATGCTATATTTGGTCAAATGCACCTTCCACAGCATACTTGACAACCTAAACGTGTAGTATATCCTGCCCGTAACGTTGTTTCTGGTTTTGTCTTCGTTTCGTAGTGTGTGAATGGATATTACCAGGTGCACCGAGAAATGGGTAAAAACACTATCATTGTATCATTGGAACTTTCATTTCATGAAAACACCACATCCAGCCATAGCTAGAGGAACAACAACTCATTTACAGTCTAGTCAACACAATACAACCCTGTTCATGATCATACTTTCTTTGAGATGTGCTTTGATCATAAGTTTGACCTTTTCTCATAAATATCTCGCCTGGTTTCTACTAACGTCTCTTTGTTCTTCTGTACAGGAGAGGCCACCAACATCTTCAATTATGTTGTCTAGTAAGAAATCAGATGCTGGGTCCTCCTCTTCGTCCTCGTCCTCATCCTCCGGGGCGGTTGCAGGAGAGAGGCCTCCAGTCGCTGACGCCCAGACTGGAACCACGGTCTCCGCTGTAGGCGTGATGGATGTCAAGAAAAAGGAAAGGTCGTCCCCCAGTGGGGAGACTGGAGGAGCGCCTATGTCCCACCAAGCTGGACCTGTGGGGCTGGATCAGGACGCTGCTGAAGTCCGCAGGACCAGCAGGCGTAAGCGAGCAAAAGTAAGCATCTCAAAAGTTTTTGTTTTTTTTAACTGAAGAAGTGTAGAAAGGCCATTTTAAGTATTGAAGTTAGAAAATTCATTTCTGTGTTGATGCACATCTAAAATGTTATCAACATCGTAATGATTTGATTTTGTCTTGTTGAATTTTTTTTGTGTCTTAACTCAGTGTTCAGGCAATGAACCTCAGGGTTTAACGTTGCTTTTCTTGTGCCTATCGTAGCAGGTGGAATACCGCGAGATGGACGAAAGCCTAGCGAACCTCTCTGAGGACGAGTACTACTCGGAAGAGGAGAGGAACGCTAAAGCGGAGAAGGAGAGGAAGCAAGTCATTCCTCCACCTGCACCTCCACCAGAGGAAGAGAATGATAGTGAACCAGAGGAGCCATCTGGTAAATCAAGATGCTCAGACTAACAAAGTCACAATAAACACATGTTTGGGTCATTATTAGGGGGACTCGTATTAAACAGTTGTTCTATAGTTAATGTTTTTAAAAGGTTTGTCTATAATAACAAATGGTTGCAATAATCAGGTGTTGAAGGAGCTGCTTTCCAGAGTCGTCTTCCTCACGACAGGATGACGTCTCAAGAGGCTGCATGCTTCCCCGACATCATCAGCGGTCCTCAACAGACTCAAAAAGTTTTCCTCTATATCCGTAACCGCACAGTAAGTACTAATAAACTGACGTCAAACATGGAGTCAGAAACTAACCAATGCATTTATTCTGTCAAACCTTCAGCTACAGCTATGGCTGGACAATCCAAAGGTTCAGTTGACCTTTGAGGCGACAGCGCAGCAGCTTGAAGCTCCATATAACAGTAAACATTCTGTCCTGTCTTGAAGCGGATGCAACAAGTGTCGTCCACTAAATGCTTCTGTTACTTTTCCAGGTGACGCAGTTCTGGTTCACAGGATACACAGCTACTTGGAGCGACACGGCCTTGTCAACTTTGGCATTTACAAGAGGGTTAAACCATTACCTAGTAAGTGAACTGTTCTGTCACGTTTCTTTCCACCAATTGGCTTTAAAAAAAATAAATCCGAACAATCCTCAATTTGAATAACCTTCACCCGCTTCACAGCTAAAAAGACCGGGAAGGTCATCATCATCGGTGGAGGTGTGTCGGGCCTCGCCGCAGCCAGGCAGCTGCAGAGTTTTGGGATGGATGTGACTGTTCTAGAAGCCAGAGTAAGTTAACAACAAGTCAATACTATTTGGTGCTGCGTTATCCTGTTATTGCAGCTTAATAATGACGTCCCTGTTTGTGGACACAGGACCGAGTTGGGGGACGAGTGGCAACTTTCAGAAAAGGAAACTATGTTGCTGATCTCGGCGCCATGGTTGTGACGGGTCTCGGTAGGAATTGTTTTTATAGTTGTCTGATTGTTAGAAGCTCACATCAACCAGCAGAGGTCGCTGCTTTCCACATTACCTTCTGAGTCTCGACACATGTTCTCAGGTGGGAACCCGATGGCTGTGGTCAGTAAGCAGGTCAACATGGAGCTGGCGAAGATCAAACAGAAGTGCCCGTTATATGAAGCCAACGGTCAAGCTGTGAGGATGATTGTCATTTCTATACACAAAATGTTGCTTCACAGGTGTTTTCTTCAGTTTTAAACTCCTTTTACATGTAGCACAATTTGTCTTTCATGTTTTTAAAATCAATCTTAAAAGTTATAGAACATATCTTCAGCTTTTCTAAGTGTAACCGCAGATCAGGTTTGACACATTGAGACATCACTGTAAACATTAGCTGAAAGGTTAAAGAACAAACTGCATTTTCTCGCAAACATGCCCTTTAAACGGGCCTCTGGCAAAGATGAGCGGCTCGTCATACGAAGACAAATGTCAAGACTAAGTTACGTAGAGAAGATAAAAAAAACATCCAGAGATTCTGAGTTCATAACAAGAAATAAGAAGAAATGATTACAGCACAATCTTATTAGTTCCTAACAAATGTACATTTGTATCATAAACAAGTTCCAAACCTTG
This sequence comes from Callionymus lyra, assembly GCA_016630915.1. Taxonomy (NCBI): domain Eukaryota; kingdom Metazoa; phylum Chordata; class Actinopteri; order Syngnathiformes; family Callionymidae; genus Callionymus; species Callionymus lyra. The sequence continues at coordinate 21,062,823 of JACEEU010000020.1, forward strand.
TCTAACATGTTCTTTTCCTTTTGTCTCCTTCTCTGGTTCCTCAACTCCTTCAGGGGGAACGATGTACAAGTGTAGGTATTGGTTTATTTAAAATGTTTCTTTTGCCTTTTCTGTCAACTTTGTACTTCCTGTTAGCCACGGTCGAAACATAGCATTGAGTCACTTCTGACAATTCTACGTAAATGAACAAATGAAGGTGAAGATGGTCTCAACCCACATCCTAACAGGTCCCTAAAGAAAAAGACGAGATGGTGGAACAGGAGTTCAACAGGTTGCTCGAGGCCACTTCCTTCCTCAGCCACCAGCTGGACTTCAACTTCTTGAACAACAAGCCGGTTTCTCTGGGCCAGGCCCTGGAGGTGGTGATCCAGTGAGTGTTCTCCAGCTCATGACCCTGAACATGATGATCCGTCACTGATGTTGAGGCCTGTGCAGGCTCCAGGAGAAGCACGTGAAGGACGAGCAGATTGAACATTGGAAGAAGATCGTGAAGACTCAAGAGGAGCTCAGGGACCTTCTCAACAAGGTGATTCATGTCAAAACGTTCAACACTAGCATGAACCTCAAGACGAACGTCCATCAAGACGATCGTCTCTCGCTTCAGATCCAGTCTTTGCTAATGAATGTATGGATGTTCTCGTCGTTTCTGTCTGTGATGCCTTCAGATGGTGACCACGAAGGAGCGAGTGAAGGAGCTCCACCAGCAGTACAAAGAGGCCAGTGAAGTCAAACCTCCCCGGGACATCACAGCAGAGTTCCTGGTGAAGAGCAAACACCGAGACCTCACCACACTCTGCAAAGTGAGCATAAAAATAGCTCTGGAAGCTTTTGTTGACTCGGGCCTAAAACAATCTGCTGAAACGAGAATCTTTCCTGCTGTGTCTGCGTGAACGTGAAGAAATGTGAGGTCCACAGGTCTCACAAGCCCAAGGCCACAAGCTCTTCTTAAAAAAAATAGAATGAAACCACGATTTGAAGATGTTGAGTATGTTGTTGAGCTGCTTCAGTGTTTGGAGATGTCGAATGTTTCTGGCTCTAAGTGGAGCAGCTCTTTAAGTGGTTAAACGCTTCACTGGGATGTATTATTGGAGAACGTGCTGCTGTTTTATTTTCAGCGCAAATAAATCACCTCCACTACTGCGGTGTGTGTGTGTGTGTGTGTGTGTGTGTGTGTGCGCACACTTGTGACGGCGGTGTGTATTTTCAGAGGTTTAAACACAGCTGGTGTCTGCAGTGGATTTGTCTGGTTCCATCGCTGCCAGAGAAACCACTTGAAAGCCTGATTCACAGTCTGTCTGTTTTAATGTGGAAGCTCGTGTGTGTGTGAGCACACACACTCGTGTTGAGGAAGCTCGTCTGTGTCTGCGCACACACACTCGTGTTTAGGAAGCTCGTGTGTGTCTGCGCACACACACTCGTGTTTAGGAAGCTCGTGTGTGTGTGCGCACACACACTCGTGTTGAGGAAGATCGTGTGTGTGTGCACACACACTCGTGTTGAGGAAGATCGTGTGTGTGCGCACACACACTCGTGTTGATGAAGATCGTGTGTGCGCGGACACACTCGTGTTGAGGAAGATCGTGTGTGTGCGCACACACACTCGTGTTGATGAAGATCGTGTGTGCGCAGACACACTCGTGTTGATGAAGATCGTGTGTGCACAGACACACTCGTGTTGATGAAGATCGTGTGTGCGCACACACACTCGTGTTGAGGAAGATCGTGTGTGCACAGACACACTCGTGTTGAGGAAGATCGTGTGTCTGCGCACACACACTCGTGTTGAGGAAGATCGTGTGTGTGTGCACACACACTCGTGTTGAGGAAGCTCGTGTGTGTGTGTGGATGACACGCTCGACTGGAGCAAATGATTAGTACGACTGCGTGTGTGTGTGACGACCATAGCTTAGATTTGGGGGATGAACTCGTTGGCCAGAGGTTTACTGAGAAGGTTTACTAGATGTGACTCATTTGAAGAATGCAGAGGCTGAGTGTTGGTCTGAGTCTGATGGCGTCTCGTGTGAACCGCGGTCGAGTCACTTCTGGACGAGCTGTCGAAGCTTCTTCATCAACGATGATGAAGTTAATGCTTGGAACGTTTCATGGACCGTCATTCCATTCAAGTTCTTTCAAGACCATTTAAACTTCACTCAATGAAAGAAGAGAAAACACACGAGGAGCAGCGTTAAATCTCCTTTAACAGGCAGAAACCTTGAGCAGAACCATGCTGTGTCTCAAATCACATACTCACGCACTAATAATACTAACTTTGAGTACGCAAGAGCGTCTCAATTCTTAGTTTGCGAAATTTAGTGCGCCATACACACTAAATTGTCACTAAAACGCCCACAAAACGGAGTATAGATCGATGGACACTTTCTACACTAAACGGCTCCATCTTAGTGACGTTGAAAACGGAAGTTACGTTACATAGAAGAAGAAGCTGTCGCGTCATTTCCTGTTAGTTTGTAGCAGCAGAGTTTGATTTGAGACTTACTATCTGTGGAGGATTAGTTACTAGTTAGTACGTACACTATCCTGATGATACTAACGTCTAGTATACTAAGTGAAGTATGTTTGAGACATACTATCTGTGGAGGATTAGTTACTAGTTAGTACGTACACTATCCTGATGATACTAACGTCTAGTATACTAAGAGAAGTATGTTTGAGACATACTATCTGTGGAGGATTAGTTACTAGTTAGTACGTACACTATCCTGATGATACTAACTTCTAGTATACTAAGAGAAGTATGTTTGAGACATACTATCTGTGGAGGATTAGTTACTAGTTAGTACGTACACTATCCTGATGATACTAACTTCTAGTATACTAAGAGAAGTATGTTTGAGACATACTATCTGTGGAGGATTAGTTACTAGTTAGTACGTACACTATCCTGATGATACTAACTTCTAGTATACTAAGAGAAGTATGTTTGAGACATACTATCTGTGGAGGATAAGTTACTAGTTAGTACGTACACTATCCTGATGATACCAACTTCTAGTATACTAAGAGAAGTATGTTTGAGACATACTATCTGTGGAGGATTAGTTACTAGTTAGTACGTACACTATCCTGATGATACTAACGTCTAGTATACTAAGAGAAGTATGTTTGAGACATACTATCTGTGGAGGATTAGTTACTAGTTAGTACGTACTCTATCCTGATGATACTAACTTCTAGTATACTAAGAGAAGTATGTTTGAGACATACTATCTGTGGAGGATTAGTTACTAGTTAGTACGTACACTATCCTGATGATACCAACTTCTAGTATACTAAGAGAAGTATGTTTGAGACATACTATCTGTGGAGGATTAGTTACTAGTTAGTACGTACACTATCCTGATGATACTAACTTCTAGTATACTAAGAGAAGTATGTTTGAGACATACTATCTGTGGAGGATAAGTTACTAGTTAGTACGTACACTATCCTGATGATACTAACTTCTAGTATACTAAGAGAAGTATGTTTGAGACGTACTATCTGTGGAGGATTAGTTACTAGTTAGTACGTACACTATCCTGATGATACTAACTTCTAGTATACTAAGAGAAGTATGTTTGAGACATACTATCTGTGGAGGATTAGTTACTAGTTAGTACGTACACTATCCTGATGATACTAACTTCTAGTATACTAAGAGAAGTATGTTTGAGACATACTATCTGTGGAGGATTAGTTACTAGTTAGTACGTACACTATCCTGATGATACTAACTTCTAGTATACTAAGAGAAGTATGTTTGAGACATACTATCTGTGGAGGATTAGTTACTAGTTAGTATGTACACTATCCTGATGCATACTAACTTCTAGTATACTAAGAGAAGTATGTTTGAGACATACTATCTGTGGAGGATTAGTTACTAGTTAGTACGTACACTATCCTGATGATACTAACTTCTAGTATACTAAGAGAAGTATGTTTGAGACATACTATCTGTGGAGGATTAGTTACTAGTTAGTATGTACACTATCCTGATGCATACTAACTTCTAGTATACTAAGAGATGATAATCTAAGTGTGTCGGTGAGTCTTTGACGCACTCGTGGGTTCAAGACATTGTCTCACTCTCACGTCTCGCTCTCACGTCTCGCTCTCACGTCTCACTCTCACGTCTCGCTCTCACGTCTCACTCTCACGTCTCGCTCTCACGTCTCGCTGTCACGTCTCACTCTCACGTCTCACTCTCACGTCTCACTCTCACGTCTCACTCTCACGTCTCGCTCTCACGTCTCGCTCTCACGCCTCACTGTCACGTCTCACTCTCATGTCTCGCTCTCACGTCTCACTCTCACGTCTCACTCTCATGTCTCGCTCTCACGCCTCACTGTCACGTCTCACTCTCATGTCTCGCTCTCATGTCTCGCTGTCACGTCTCACTCTCATGTCTCGCTCTCACGTCTCACTCTCACGTCTCACTCTCATGTCTCGCTCTCACGCCTCACTGTCACGTCTCACTCTCATGTCTCGCTCTCATGTCTCGCTGTCACGTCTCACTCTCACGTCTCGCTGTCACGTCTCACTCTCACGTCTCACTCTCACGTCTCACTCTCACGTCTCGCTCTCACGTCTCGCTCTCACGTCTCACTCTCATGCCTCACTGTCACGTCTCGCTCTCACGCCTCACTCTCACGCTCACTGTCACGTCTCACTCTCATGTCTCGCTCTCACGTCTCACTCTCATGTCTCGCTCTCACGCCTCACTGTCACGTCTCACTCTCATGTCTCGCTCTCATGTCTCGCTGTCACGTCTCACTCTCACGTCTCGCTCTCACGTCTCACTCTCACGCCTCACTCTCACGCCTCACTCTCACGCTCACTCTCACGTCTCACTCTCACGTCTCACTCTCACGTCTCACTCTCACGCCTCACTCTCACGCCTCACTCTCACGCCTCA
>JACEEU010000020.1:21067840-21090340 GCA_016630915.1 Callionymus lyra
ACTAAGAGATGATAATCTAAGTGTGTCGGTGAGTCTTTGACGCACTCGTGGGTTCAAGACATTGTCTCACTCTCACGTCTCACTCTCACGTCTCACTCTCATGTCTCGCTCTCATGTCTCGCTCTCACGTCTCGCTCTCACGTCTCGCTCTCACGTCTCGCTCTCACGTCTCGCTCTCACGTCTCACTCTCACGTCTCACTCTCACGTCTCGCTCTCACGTCTCGCTCTCACGTCTCGCTCTCACGTCTCACTCTCACGTCTCACTCTCATGTCTCGCTCTCACGTCTCACTCTCACGTCTCACTCTCACGTCTCGCTCTCTCACGCCTCACTGTCACGTCTCACTCTCATGTCTCGCTCTCATGTCTCGCTCTCACGTCTCACTCTCATGTCTCGCTCTCACGTCTCACTCTCACGTCTCACTCTCATGTCTCACGTCTCACTCTCACGCCTCACTGTCACGTCTCACTCTCATGTCTCACTCTCACGCCTCACTGTCACGTCTCACTCTCACGTCTCACTGTCACGCCTCACTCTCACGTCTCACTCTCACGTCTCACTCTCACGTCTCGCTCTCACGTCTCGCTCACTCTCACGTCTCACTCTCACGCCTCACTGTCACGTCTCGCTCTCACGCCTCACTCTCACGCTCACTGTCACGTCTCACTCTCATGTCTCGCTCTCACGTCTCACTCTCATGTCTCGCTCTCACGCCTCACTGTCACGTCTCACTCTCACGCCTCGCTCTCATGTCTCGCTTCACGTCTCACTCTCACGCCTCGCTCTCACGTCTCACTCTCACGCCTCACTCTCACGCCTCACTCTCACGCCTCACTCTCACGTCTCACTCTCACGTCTCACTCTCACGTCTCACTCTCACGCCTCACTCTCACGCCTCACTCTCACGCCTCACTCTCACGCTCACTCTCACGTCTCACTCTCACGTCTCACTCTCACGTCTCACTCTCACGCCTCACTCTCACGCCTCACTCTCACGTCTCACTCTCACGCCTCACTCTCACGCCTCACTCTCACGTCTCGCTCTCACGCCTCACTCTCACGCCTCACTCTCATGTCTCACTCTCACGCCTCACTCTCAGAGTGATGTAAGGACTCGTTCATCTTGTTTGTGTCGTGGCTGCAGGAGTACGATGAGTTGGTGGAGATGCAGTCCAAGATGGAGGAGAAGCTGCAGGAGCTGGAGGCCAACCCTCCGAGGTGCGTGTTGAGCGTCGACCCATAGTTTCCACTGCGTCTGTAAATGTCAGCGTCGACTCATGTTCTTGTTGAGCAGCTTCTGTCGACGATTATGTTCTGAGTGTAATTATGCGCCTGCAGCTCCTGGCGACGATGTTTGTTTGTGTTAATGATCTGTTGTGATGAACCTTCAACCAGGATCGCGACCCAACCTGCCTCGTGTCACGACATCCTTTCCTTTTCACAGCGACGTGTACCTGTCGTCCAGAGATCGACAGATCCTCGACTGGCACTTCGCCAACCTGGAGTTTGCTAACGCCACGCCGCTGTCCACGCTGTCACTCAAACACTGGGATCAGGTGACGATGCGTGACGCCTTTCATTGAAATGTTGCTTCAAAACAAATACAAATGTAGAAATAATAGCATTTAATAATTAATTTAAAACTATTTATTACAAACATTTTAATAAAGTGACTCAAAGTTGAACATTTGAAATGTAGATTCTTTGAGGAATGTCCACACAGAAGAGACGGTCATGTGACGGTCATGTGACGGTCATGAGACGATCATGAGACGATCATGAGACGATCATGAGACGGTCATGTGACGGTCATGTGACGGTCATGTGACGGTCATGAGACGGTCATGAGACGATCATGTGACGGTCATGTGACGGTCATGTGACGGTCATGTGACGGTCATGAGACGGTCATGAGACGGTCATGAGACGATCATGTGACGGTCATGTGACGATCATGTGACGGTCATGAGACGATCATGTGACGATCGTGTGACGATCGTGTGACGGTCGTGAGACGATCATGAGACGATCATGTGACGATCATGTGACGGTCGTGAGACGGTCGTGAGACGATCATGAGACGATCATGTGACGATCATGTGACGATCATGTGACGGTCGTGAGACGGTCGTGAGACGATCATGAGACGATCATGTGACGATCATGAGACGATCATGAGACGATCATGTGACGATCATGTGACGGTCGTGAGACGGTCGTGAGACGGTCGTGAGACGGTCGTGAGACGATCATGAGACGATCATGAGACGATCATGTGACGATCATGTGACGGTCATGTGACGGTCATGAGACGGTCATGAGACGATCATGTGACGATCATGTGACGGTCATGAGACGATCATGTGACGATCATGTGACGATCATGAGACGATCATGTGACGATCATGTGACGATCATGTGACGATCATGTGACGGTCGTGAGACGATCATGAGACGATCATGTGACGATCATGTGACGATCATGTGACGGTCGTGAGACGATCATGTGACGGTCATGTGACGATCATGAGACGGTCATGAGACGATGATTGACGGTCACGTGACGATGATTGACGGTCACGTGACGATGATTGACGGTCATTGTACGATGATTGACGGTCACGTGACGACGATTGACGGTCACGTGACGACGATTGACGGTCACGTGACGATGATTGACGGTCACGTGACGATGATTGACGGTCACGTGACGACGATTGACGGTCACGTGACGACGATTGACGGTCACGTGACGACGATTGACGGTCACGTGACGACGATTGACGGTCACGTGACGATGATTGACCGTCACGTGACGATGATTGACAGTCACGTGACGATGATTGACAGTTGTATTGTCTGCTCCCAGGACGACGACTTTGAGTTCACAGGGAGTCACCTGACGGTCAGGAACGGCTACTCGTGTGTTCCTGTGGCTCTGGCTGAAGGTCTGGACATCAAGCTCAACACCGCGGTGCGACAAGTTCGATACACGGCGTCAGGTTAGGATGGTCTCTCGCCGCCGAGCGTGTCGTGATGGTAACCGTGGCGATGGTTCTCAGGCTGCGAGCTGATCGCCGTCAACACTCGCTCCACCACGCAGACCTTCATCTACAAGTGCGACGCCGTCCTCTGCACGCTGCCTCTGGGCGTGTTGAAGCAGCAGCCGCCCGCCGTGCAGTTCGTGCCGCCGCTGCCCGAGTGGAAGACGGCGGCCATTCAGAGGATGGGCTTCGGGAACCTGAACAAGGTGAGACCCGCGCCACCAGAGGAGCCTCCAGCAGAGGGCGCCACTCACTGTGCTCTCTGAAGGTGGTCCTGTGTTTCGACCGCGTCTTCTGGGACCCCAGCGTCAACCTGTTCGGTCACGTTGGATCCACGACGGCGAGCCGAGGCGAACTCTTCCTGTTCTGGAACCTGTACAAAGGTGAGGGTCGGCGCCGCCGTCCATCAGAGCTCCACTGACGGCGTCTCCTCAGCTCCCATCCTGCTCGCCCTCATGGCGGGCGAGGCCGCCGGCATCATGGAGAACATCAGCGACGACGTGATCGTGGGACGCTGCCTCGCCATCCTCAAGGGCATCTTCGGAAGCAGCGCCGTTCCTCAGGTGAGACGCACACGCGTGTGCGGCGACATGTCGCTGTAGCATCTCCTGCCTCGTCAACTCGACCTTGGAAACACATTTACAAACTTTTCAATTTCCTCAGTTCAAGAAATTGAAAAGTTTGTAAATGTGTTTCCAAGGTCGACGTTGATGAAGCAGAAGTTGTTTCTATATATACGCCCACGATCAGACTTTTACAAACACACTGATTCTTTGAGTCACATCAGACATCATTCATTCACGAACACTGATTATGGGCGACTGAGTCCGTCCCAGCTACTCGGGGTGAGAGGCGGGGACACCCTAACACACACTTGTAGAGAAGTTGGTGCAAGATATCAACTGTGTAGATATTTTACACTCTTATCTCATCATCATTGTGTTGTTGTTGTGTCGTCATCATCATCATCATTGTGTTGTTGTTGTGTCGTCATCATCATCATCATCTTCATTGTGTTGTTGTGTTTCGTCATCATTGTGTTGTCGTCATCATCATCATCATTATCTTCATTGTGTTGTTGTTGTGTCGTCATCATCATCTTCATTGTGTTGTTGTTGTTGTGTCGTCATCATTGTGTTGTCGTCATCATCATCATCTTCATTGTGTTGTTGTTGTGTCGTCATCATCATCATCATTGTGTTGTTGTTGTTGTGTCGTCATCATTGTGTTGTCATCATTGTGTTGTTGTTGTCATCATCATCTTCATTGTGTTGTTGTGTTGTCATCATTGTGTTGTTGTCGTCATCATCATCTTCATTGTGTTGTTGTTGTCATCATTGTGTTGTTGTCGTCATCATCATCATCATCATCTTCATTGTGTTGTTGTCATCATCATCATCTTCATTGTGTTGTTGTTGTTGTGTCGTCATCATTGTGTTGTCGTCATCATCATCATCATCTTCATTGTGTTGTTGTTGTGTCGTCATCATCATCTTCATTGTGTTGTTGTTGTCATCATTGTGTTGTTGTCGTCATCATCATCATCATCATCATCTTCATTGTGTTGTTGTCATCATTGTGTTGTTGTCGTCATGGCAGCCCAAGGAGACGGTGGTCACCCGCTGGCGTGCGGACCCCTGGGCGCGCGGCTCCTACTCGTACGTGGCCGCGGGCTCCTCAGGTAACGACTACGACCTGATGGCTCAGCCCATCACACCTGGACCCACCATACCTGGAGCCTCTCAGGTACGCGACACGAGCGTCACGGCAGGATGAGCGAGTCCTCTAACGGCCACTTCCTGTTTCCAGCCCGTCCCTCGCCTCTTCTTCGCCGGCGAGCACACCATCAGGAACTATCCCGCCACGGTCCACGGCGCTCTGCTCAGCGGACTCCGTGAGGCCGGACGCATCGCCGACCAGTTCCTGGGCGCCATGTACACGCTCCCCCGCCAGTCCACGCCCGCCGCCACCAGCAACCCGCCGCAGGCCCCGCCCACCCAGGCCGTCTAGACCCGCCCACACCGGGCTCAAGCCCCGCCCACCAGAGGCCCCGCCCCCCGCGTCACAGCAGATGTTGTTGATAATTTATTTCCATCAAAGTCTCTACGAACAGAAGCTTCTTCACTGTCGTCTTAAACTAGTTTGTTTTTAAAGCTTAACATGATTTGTTTTCATGCCAAACTGTAATTATTTTATTATGGATTCTTTTTTTATATTTCTTTGTTATTAAAAAACAATTTCAACTGTGAGGACTTTTGTTGAAACGTAGTTTAGAAGAAAACTTAATGTTGATCAAAGTCATCGATATATTTGATCATGTTGTGACGTCATGTTTAGTTTCGCCGTCATATCGAAACATTTCTCATGTTTGTTGACTGACGTCACAGTATAACGTTTATAAATATAAGGTATAAAGAAGTTCAGCTCAAATGGTTTTAGTGAAACATTCACGTTTGTTGGTCTTCGACGAGCTAATGCTAGCTATGCTAAAGGCTTCTTCTTCGTCTGTTCGGGTGATGATGTGTTGTCGCCCCCTATGGGTCACTTTTATAGAGATTTTTTTTAACGTTATTTAAAATAACACGTGACCTTGTTTTGTCCTTTATTTGTTCATAAAGTTTCATGTTTTTCACTAAAATGATCATATTTTGTTGAATATTATTGTAGAAAAAAATGAGACTCACTAAACGTGACATAAAAAAGATAAACGTCTGCATAAGCCAAACTCTTCAAACCCTTGCAGGAGCCAAGGCCTCAAACAATTCTAAGAAATGTTTAATTTAATGTTTAATTATCTTAAAATGTTGTTTATAAACATGTATCAGTGAAGATGCTGCAGATGTTCCAGGTGTGCAGAGTAGAAACTACATGTCAACGTTAAAGTTGTCGATAAAGTTGTTTCGAAGGCTCTGCTGAAGCTGCACAAACGTTGTCGACTCAACATTCCTGCGGTTCCTCCTCGAACCTGAACATCTGCCTCCTGCTGAGACTCCAGACTCTGTTGAACATGTTTATTGGATTCATGGACAGACATGCAGAACATGCTGGACACGCTGGAGCTCACGTCCCCGGGACGTCCCAGCGCCAACACACACACACACACGCGTGAAGACCATCTTTGGCAAGAACATCTGAAGACGACAGGAACCAGAGGAGCTTAAATAACACGTGAGAAGGTCCAGAGTTTCTGGTCCACCAGAGTCGTAAGTGCAGGTAGAGAAGTAGGTTCTGGTCTCAGCAGGACCTCCTGAGGAACATCCACACGTCAGCGCTGAGGAGCAGCAGGAGGAGCACGAGGAGCAGGAGGAGCACGAGGAGCAGGAGGAGCAGGAGGAGCAGGAGGAGCAGGAGGAGCAGGAGGAGCAGCGAGTCATCGGACCAGGAGCAGAAGAAGGAGCAGGAGCCGAGGACTCATGCATTGATCCACAGTGAAGGAGCTGCTGCTCCACGTGCAGAAGATCCTCCCTGGATTAGACCCTGACCTCTGACCTCTGACCTCTGCTCTGATCCACATGTGTTTAAATCTCTCAACTTTATCGATCGGGTGGCGTTGACAGTCGACACTGATCTGTGACGGATTCGTACTCGCGACTCGACCGAAGCGCTCGTCCACCAGCTCTTCAAACCCCGGCAGGAGCCGAGGTCTCAAGCCGTGATGAAACCACGTTTATCAGGAAGTGAAGTTCAAATGTCAAAGTTCAAACCATGAAGCTTCTTCATCTTCAGTGACTTTGTGACGTTTGTGGTTTTATTTTGAAAGTATTTACATTATTTTGAAGAGTTTTGTTTGTTTTTCAAAACAAAAGTTGCTAAAATAAAAAAATAGTTTTTTTATTGAAACTATTTTCTTGAAACATTTTCGTGATTAAATTAAAAAGTATTTTTGAAGCAACTTTTAGCAACAAACAGAAGAAACAAAACTAACAAACACAACCTGAAGAGGTCAAGGTCACGTGACCTGAGCCATGGAAGGATCCACGGGTCGAACCCTCTGATCAGAAGGTCAAAGATCAAAGGCACGAAGGATGATTGACAGCAGTTCTCGTTCAATCAACTCTTCAAAATAAAAGCGCAGGTGTCGCTCAGATCCAGGTCGCTTCTGATCCGTCCTTGACCCCAGAGTTGAGGGACAACAGCGCCCCCTCAGGACGAGTGAGTGACAGCTATAAATAAGTCCAGGTGAGCCGCAGGTGACCTTAGGTTGACCTTCAGGTGACCCTCAGGTGAGCTGAACAAGCGCCGCCATCTTCCTTGTCGAGCTCCAGGTACAAACACAGCAGAAGAGGAGGCGCAGAGAGATGACATCACAGGTCAGGAGGAGTCAGAAGATCTGGATGAGATGATGGACATGATGGACATGATGGACATGATGGACATGATGGACATGATGGACATGATGGACATGATGGACATGATGGACATGAGTGAAGGTCCAGCATCTACAGAGGAGCAAACGTGTCAGTTTTTAATAATATTAACAATCATCATATTATACATGATGAAGAGATGAAAGAAGGAGAAGATGAAGGAGGAGGAGGAGAAGAAGAAGGAGAAGACGAAGGAGAAGGAGGAGAAGAAGGAGGAAGAAAAATAAGGAGGAGGAGGAAGAAAAAAAAGAAGAAGGAGAACAAGAAGGAGAAGAAGGAGAAGCAGGAGAAGAAGGAGGAGGAGAAGAAGGAGATGGAGAAGGAGAAAAAGAAGGAGAAGGAGAAGAAGGAGGAGGATGAGGAGAAGAAGGAGGAGGAGAAGAAGAAGGAGAAGAAGAACAAGGAGAAGGAGAAGAAGGAGGAGGAGAAGGAGGAGAAGAAGAAGAACAAGGAGAAGGAGAAGGAGAAGAAGGAGGAGAAGAAGGAGAAGGAGAACAAGGAGAAGGAGACGAAGGAGAAGGAGGAGAAGGAGGAGAAGGAGAAAAAGAAAAAGAAGGAGAAGAAGAGACTCAACTGCTCTAGTGATGTTCAGCCTGTCGATGTGTCCAAGGTCGACCTCCTGCTGCTCCTCGTCCCTCCGTCCTGACCCCTGACCCTTGACCTCTGCTGGACCACAGCTCTCCTTTACTCCTGGTACTCCTGTCAGGAGCTGGTTTCCATGACGACGCACTCTCTTGTCCCTCGACGGCCTGCAGAGAATCAACAGATCAACAACCTGACCTTTGACCCCGAGGGAGACACAAGCATCAAGATCATCGTGGGTCAGACTGATGTCCCAGTGTCCCGGGGCGACAGGCAGGAAACTCACTTCCTGCTGAGGGGGCGTGTCCAGAAATCACTTCCTGTTCCAGAGACATTCTTCTTTACAACACACACCACATTACACACCAGGACACACAACACTACACACCAGGACACACAACGTTACACACCAGGACACACAACGTTAACCACCAGGACACACAACACTACACAACAGGACACACAACGTTACACACCAGGACACACAACGTTACACACCAGGACACACAACACTACACACCAGGACACACAACACTACACACCAGGACACACAACGTTACACACCAGGACACACAACGTTACACACCAGGACACACAACATTACACACCAGGACACACTACACACCAGAACACACAACACTACACACCAGGACACACAACGTTACACACCAGGACACACAACACTACACAACAGGACACACACCAGGACACACAACACTACACACCAGGACACACAACGTTACACACCAGGACACACAACACTACACACCAGGACACACAACGTTACACACCAGGACACACAACACTACACACCAGGACACACAACGTTACACACCAGGACACACAACACTACACACCAGGACACACACCAGGACACACAACACTACACACCAGGACACACAACGTTACACACCAGGACACACAACACTACACACCAGGACACACAAACACACACCAGGACACACAACACTACACACCAGGACACACAACACTACACACCAGGACACACACCAGGACACACAACACTACACACCAGGACACACAACACTACACACCAGGACACACAACACTACACACCAGGACACACAACACTACACAACAGGACACACAACGTTACACACCAGGACACACAACGTTACACACCAGGACACACAACACTACACACCAGGACACACAACACTACACACACAGGACACACAACGTTACACACCAGGACACACAACGTTACACACCAGGACACACAACACTACACACCAGGACACACAACGTTACACACCAGGACACACAACACTACACACCAGGACACACAACACTACACACCAGGACACACAACACTACACACCAGGACACACTACACACCAGGACACACAACACTACACACCAGGACACACAACACTACACACCAGGACACACAACACTACACACCAGGACACACAACACTACACACCAGGACACACACCAGGACACACACATCTGCTCCATAAAGAAACCACTAAAGTTCTTTAGTGACGACAAACTCAAACTGTGAAGAGAAGATTATTTTCCATGTGGTCGTAATTGAAGGAAATATTTGGTTAAGAAACGAAGTCGAAGAAATGTTTCTGATGTTTGAACAAGTCTTTAAAACTTTATTGAAACATGTCGAATGAACAGAGCTGAGAGACAATGATTGACAGCTAATAGTGAAACAATTTTCAACTGTTATTGATTGACACACGTCTAATCCAATCAAATCTCTTAGTGCTCCACTCAGTGGGCGGAGCTTATGACAAAGAAAGCGTCTCATTGGTTGATGTTGTAACTTGTGGTTCAATCAGCTGCAGCTTCACTAACATGTTCCTGTGAGTGTGTAGATCAATAAAGTTGTTGTTATAGTAACACAAACATGTTAGAGTCAATAAAGTTGTTGTTATAGTAACACAAACATGTTAGAGTCAATAAAGTTGTTGTTATAGTAACACAAACATGTGTAAGATCAATAAAGTTGTTGTTATAGTAACACAAACATGTGTAGATCAATAAAGTTGTTGTTTAGTACAAAGAGTCAATAAAGTTGTTGTTATAGTAACACAAACATGTTAGAGTCAATAAAGTTGTTGTTATAGTAACACAAACATGTGTAGATCAATAAAGTTGTTGTTATAGTAACACAAACATGTGTAGATCAATAAAGTTGTTGTTATAGTAACACAAACATGTGTAGATCAATAAAGTTGTTGTTATAGTAACACAAACATGTGTAGATCAATAAAGTTGTTGTTATAGTAACACAAACATGTGTAGATCAATAAAGTTGTTGTTATAGTAACACAAACATGTGTAGATCAATAAAGTTGTTGTTATAGTAACACAAACATGTGTAGATCAATAAAGTTGTTGTTATAGTAACACAAACATGTGTAGATCAATAAAGTTGTTGTTATAGTAACACAAACATGTGTAGATCAATAAAGTTGTTGTTATAGTAACACAAACATGTGTGAGTCAATAAAGTTGTTGTTATAGTAACACAAACATGTGTGAGTCAATAAAGTTGTTGTTATAGTAACACAAACATGTTAGAGTCAATAAAGTTGTTGTTATAGTAACACAAACATGTGTGAGTCAATAAAGTTGTTGTTATAGTAACACAAACATGTGTGAGTCAATAAAGTTGTTGTTATAGTAACACAAACATGTGTGAGTCAATAAAGTTGTTGTTATAGTAACACAAACATGTGTGAGTCAATAAAGTTGTTGTTATAGTAACACAAACATGTTAGAGTCAATAAAGTTGTTGTTATAGTAACACAAACATGTGTGAGTCAATAAAGTTGTTGTTATAGTAACACAAACATGTGTGAGTCAATAAAGTTGTTGTTATAGTAACACAAACATGTGTGAGTCAATAAAGTTGTTGTTATAGTAACACAAACATGTGTGAGTCAATAAAGTTGTTGTTATAGTAACACAAACATGTGTGAGTCAATAAAGTTGTTGTTATAGTAACACAAACATGTGTGAGTCAATAAAGTTGTTGTTATAGTAACACAAACATGTGTGAGTCAATAAAGTTGTTGTTATAGTAACACAAACATGTGTGAGTCAATAAAGTTGTTGTTATAGTAACACAAACATGTGTGAGTCAATAAAGTTGTTGTTATAGTAACACAAACATGTGTGAGTCAATAAAGTTGTTGTTATAGTAACACAAACATGTGTGAGTCAATAAAGTTGTTGTTATAGTAACACAAACATGTGTGAGTCAATAAAGTTGTTGTTATAGTAACACAAACATGTGTGAGTCAATAAAGTTGTTGTTATAGTAACACAAACATGTGTGAGTCAATAAAGTTGTTGTTATAGTAACACAAACATGTGTGAGTCAATAAAGTTGTTGTTATAGTAACACAAACATGTGTGAGTCAATAAAGTTGTTGTTATAGTAACACAAACATGTGTGAGTCAATAAAGTTGTTGTTATAGTAACACAAACATGTGTGAGTCAATAAAGTTGTTGTTATAGTAACACAAACATGTGTGAGTCAATAAAGTTGTTGTTATAGTAACACAAACATGTGTGAGTCAATAAAGTTGTTGTTATAGTAACACAAACATGTGTGAGTCAATAAAGTTGTTGTTATAGTAACACAAACATGTGTGAGTCAATAAAGTTGTTGTTATAGTAACACAAACATGTGTGAGTCAATAAAGTTGTTGTTATAGTAACACAAACATGTGTGAGTCAATACAACAAGTTGTTGTTATAGTAACACAAACATGTGTGAGTCAATAAAGTTGTTGTTATAGTAACACAAACATGTGTGAGTCAATAAAGTTGTTGTTATAGTAACACAAACAAGTTGTTGTTATAGTAACACAAACATGTGTGAGTCAATAAAGTTGTTGTTATAGTAACACAAACATGTGTGAGTCAACAAAGTTGTTGTTATAGTAACACAAACATGTGTGAGTCAATAAAGTTGTTGTTATAGTAACACAAACATGTGTGAGTCAATAAAGTTGTTGTTATAGTAACACAAACATGTAACACAAACATGTGAGTCAATAAAGTCGTTGTTATAGTAACACAAACATGTGTGAGTCAATAAAGTTGTTGTTATAGTAACACAAACATGTGAGTCAATAAAGTCGTTGTTATAGTAACACAAACATGTGTGAGTCAATAAAGTTGTTGTTATAGTAACACAAACATGTGTGAGTCAATAAAGTTGTTGTTATAGTAACACAAACATGTGTGAGTCAATAAAGTTGTTGTTATAGTAACACAAACATGTGTGAGTCAATAAAGTTGTTGTTATAGTAACACAAACATGTGTGAGTCAATAAAGTTGTTGTTATAGTAACACAAACATGTGTGAGTCAATAAAGTTGTTGTTATAGTAACACAAACATGTGTGAGTCAATAAAGTTGTTGTTATAGTAACACAAACATGTGTGAGTCAATAAAGTTGTTGTTATAGTAACACAAACATGTGTGAGTCAATAAAGTTGTTGTTATAGTAACACAAACATGTGTTGAGTCAATAAAGTTGTTGTTATAGTAACACAAACATGTGTGAGTCAATAAAGTTGTTGTTATAGTAACACAAACATGTGTGAGTCAATAAAGTTGTTGTTATAGTAACACAAACATGTGTGAGTCAATAAAGTTGTTGTTATAGTAACACAAACATGTGTGAGTCAATAAAGTTGTTGTTATAGTAACACAAACATGTGTGAGTCAATAAAGTTGTTGTTATAGTAACACAAACATGTATGTGTGAGTCAATAAAGTTGTTGTTATAGTAACACAAACATGTGTGAGTCAATAAAGTTGTTGTTATAGTAACACAAACATGGTGATCAATGTTGTTATAGTAACACAAACATGTGTGAGTCAATAAAGTTGTTGTTATAGTAACACAAACATGTGTGAGTCAATAAAGTTGTTGTTATAGTAACACAAACATGTGTGAGTCAATAAAGTTGTTGTTATAGTAACACAAACATGTGTGAGTCAATAAAGTTGTTGTTATAGTAACACAAACATGTGTGAGTCAATAAAGTTGTTGTTATAGTAACACAAACATGTGTGAGTCAATAAAAGTTGTTGTTATAGTAACACAAACATGTGTGAGTCAATAAAGTTGTTGTTATAGTAACACAAACATGTGTGAGTCAATAAAGTTGTTGTTATAGTAACACAAACATGTGTGAGTCAATAAAGTTGTTGTTATAGTAACACAAACATGTGTGAGTCAATAAAGTTGTTGTTATAGTAACACAAACATGTGTGAGTCAATAAAGTTGTTGTTATAGTAACACAAACAGAGCAATAAAGTTTTTTTTTTGTAGTAACACAAACATATTAGAGTCAATAAAGTTGTTGTTATAGTAACACAAACATGTTAGAGTCAATAAAGTTGTTGTTATAGTAACACAAACATGTGTGAGTCAATAAAGTTGTTGTTATAGTAACACAAACATGTGTGAGTCAATAAAGTTGTTGTTATAGTAACACAAACATGTGTGAGTCAATAAAGTTGTTGTTATAGTAACACAAACATGTTAGAGTCAATAAAGTTGTTGTTATAGTAACACAAACATGTGTGAGTCAATAAAGTTGTTGTTATAGTAACACAAACATGTGTGAGTCAATAAAGTTGTTGTTATAGTAACACAAACATGTGTGAGTCAATAAAGTTGTTGTTATAGTAACACAAACATGTGTGAGTCAATAAAGTTGTTGTTATAGTAACACAAACATGTGTGAGTCAATAAAGTTGTTGTTATAGTAACACAAACATGTGTGAGTCAATAAAGTTGTTGTTATAGTAACACAAACATGTGTGAGTCAATAAAGTTGTTGTTATAGTAACACAAACATGTGTGAGTCAATAAAGTTGTTGTTATAGTAAACAAACATGTTTGAGTCAATAAAGTTGTTGTTATAGTAACACAAACATGTGTGAGTCAATAAAGTTGTTGTTATAGTAACACAAACATGTGTAGATCAATAAAGTTGTTGTTGTTGTTATAGTAACACAAACATGTGTGAGTCAATAAAGTTGTTGTTATAGTAACACAAACATGTGTGAGTCAATAAAGTTGTTGTTATAGTAACACAAACATGTGTGAGTCAATAAAGTTGTTGTTATAGTAACACAAACATGTGTGAGTCAATAAAGTTGAAGTGTGAGATCGAGGGGTCAGAGGTCAACAGAAAAGTATTACTTCAGTTTTCAATGGAGCACGAATGTTATTATTAACTTCCTGTTGCTTTACTTTATGTTTGAAGGTTTATTTACTGTTTGTTTATATTCATAAATATAATAAAATACATTTTGATCAAACAGATTTTTAAAAGCTAATAAAACGTCATATTTCATTAATTATTTTAAAAACTGTGAATGTTTTTGCAAGAACACAGAAGAATAAACAGGAAATGATAAGAGATGAAGAAGTATCTCTGGAATCTATTGACAGAAAAATACTTTAAGAGTATTTTTGAGTATTTCTGAGTATTTTTGAGTATTTCTGAGTATTTTGAGTATTTCTGAGTATTTTTGAGTATTTCTGAGTATTTTTGAATATTTCTGAGCATTTATGACAGATCATGACGTCTCTTGCTCTACCGTAACACCTTCACAAAAGCGCAGGTTCTTTTTTAAAGTGCGGCAGAACCGCGGCTCACTGGACCGCAGCGGGTTCTGTCGGCACCGGACCCCGGACTGACAGCAGGTGTGAGGCCAGTGACGGTGGTTACGTTTCACGGAACCTCACGACACAAAGAGCGAGTGAATATAAACTTGTAGTTCAAGGTTTACGGTACAATGGACGCAAGTATTCAAACACTATAACATGGACGTTAGCATTAGCATGTTAGCTCGTTAGCTCTAGTTTAGTTTAAATATCATAACATGTCGAGTAACATCTTCATCATTTTACTTCACGTTACAACTAACAAGTCAAGCACCGACTTTGTTTCAAATCTCGGTTGATAAACGTCAAATAAAGATGTATTCGTCTGGACACGTGAGTTTAATAATAATATTGAAGAACAAACAGTAGTTTTTGTTCAATGAAGCACGAATGTGTTGAAAGTAGTTCACAGTAACTGAGACAATATTTAACATTTGAAACATTATTTCCAGATATTCTGATGTATTTATGCAAAAGTCATTCAAGTGTGTAAAATATTTCTGTTATTGTGTTTTAACGATTCATTATTAAAAAATAAACCTATTGTTACCTGAGACTTTAACTTAATATTGTTGTTTATTTTGGATCCTAAAGATTTCTCTGACAAAATGTCTTTCTTTAAACAATCAAAGGCTTTAAACCAAATGTTCTTCTAAGAAGATCAGATGATGTTCAGCTGAAGGTCGGACCAGAAGGTCAGGTCCAGATGTTTGACCCGAGAGGGTCAAACATCTGGACCAGAAGGTCAGGTCCAGATGTTTGACCCGAGAAGAGGGTCAAACATCTGGACCAGAAGGTCAGGTCCAGATGTTTGACCCGAGAAGAGGATCAGGTTCACCAAGAGTTCGCCATAGAATCATCATCAAGAGAGTTTGTTTTTGAAGATGTTTTTGGTGAAAACTCCACACAAAATGATATTTTGAGAGTAAAGGTGAGATGAAGAGATTCAACAGGTAAAGAAATGACTTTCTAGAAAACTGGATTTAACTTAACAGTGATTTAATGTTTATAGTATGTTATTTTTCTCAATGTTTTATTTACATATATATATATGTTATATATGTATTACTGTGACTTTCATCAAACAGTCACATGAAGCCACTGGAAATGATCTGAACCTCAACTAAATAAACCTTTTTAAGTGGATTCTTCTTCACTTCCATCATTTCACACGAGTCAGAGTCGCTTCATTTGTTGTTTTTCAACTTTTCATTCTCTGATATGAAAATCTTTCTCTGTTCAAATGTCTTCTCCTGACGTCTGGAACCACAGAGTCGTTTTGGTCCAATAAGCCTTTGTTGGGTCTTTCAAGCTAAAATGTTGGAAACAATGTAGAATCTTTCTGTCGCTGAATCACTTTCCAGTTCGTCAACTTGATTGTGTTTGTGTTGAAGTTACTGTTAACAGATGTTTGCAGACAAATCACCTACAACTTGAGGAACGATACGTTATCTTAGGTAGAACTTGATCGATTCCTCAGAAGGTCTCCTTCAGGAAACTGTTGTTAATTGTTAAACGTGCGTCTCAAGGGAAGTTTAATGTCGGGACTGTTATTAAAACATGTCTAAAACCATGAAGAAATGAATCTTTGAATGTTTAAAACTGACAGGAGCAGAGACGAGTTCACCACGCATGCCTCAGTGGATCAAGAAAGAAGCGTCTCCTTCAAATACAGCCGACGACCTTTGACCTTTGCTCCCCACGTTCTTAAACATTCATGAGGATGTAAATGTTGATGGTGTTCCTTCAGGGACGAGATCACTGCTCAGAGCAGAAGAAGATCTACCTGAGTTTGAAAAGATCACGAAGGATCCGCGTCAAAAGGATGTAAATCCATAAAGATTCTTTAAAAAGCTTCCTAGTGTTGTTGAGAACAAACATTATTTGAACTGTAATGACATAAATATCATCAAATCATATGAATTGAAATCAAAGACAAACAAACATGATTATCTTTGATTCTTGTGATGATTTATTTCTTAAATCTTGTTCAAATGAGCTGCAAAGAAAATTGAGTGATTTTCATTCCATTGACGAATGTGAGAAGTTTGTGTTTATTTCTTGTCGGAAAATCATTCTTTTGATCAATAGATCGATCTTTATTCAAAGGAATACAATTTCTTATTATTGCATTTGTGTATCAGGAGGGAAGTGACGACACAATCCATCCGTACGAGATACTCTTTATTGATAATGAAGGATTTCTGTGTGAAGATCAAAAACTGTTCTCTTGTGACGATTCCACACGAGCCACGGTTTAATATTGAAATATTTCTGTCCGTCAAAGAACCCGATGTTGTTATTATTTCTCTTATTCGACTTTTCTATTCACTGAAGACGATATTTACTCACATTGATGTTACTTTTGTTTGAGCGTCATGTGATCATTTATGTGTTTGATGTGATCTGTGAAGTTGTTTCTACTTCCTGTCTTTCTATGTTCCTCGTGTTGATGGTTCAATTCAAATAGATTCTTGCAGTTAAAATAGTTACTCCATAGTACTGTCATAGTACTGTCGTAAAGTACGACGACGTCAGATGTTGACGACAGAAGAACAAACTCTTACAAACGTACAAACCATCGAGACTTTTCTGGTGAAGCAGAAAAACAACGACATGATAATAAAGTCTAGCAGAGAGACGTCGTTTCTCTGCTAGACTTTATTTTTGTTCCCGGCATGATGGAGACGTCGACAGACTTCCTCTGGATCACACGAGCGAAGACTTCATCAGACCTGAACGTTCTCTCTGGATTTATCTTGATCCAGCAGCAGCTTCGAGCGACAGGATCATCATGTCATCATGTCGCTCGAAGTTCGAGTCGTAACTTTTTAAAGCTACTAACTTATGTGGTTTGTGGCTTCGATACCAGTTGTTGTTGATCAGGTGTAATCTTCAAAATATCTCAAGTCTTTCCTCAAAGAAAGAAGAATGGAATCCATGAGCTGACTGAGGACGAGAGGATACCGTCTCCAGCAGCTTTTAAAGCTAATGTTTGTACATATTTTGTCTTTCAGTTCTATTCAGT
This sequence comes from Callionymus lyra, assembly GCA_016630915.1. NCBI lineage: Eukaryota > Metazoa > Chordata > Actinopteri > Syngnathiformes > Callionymidae > Callionymus > Callionymus lyra. The sequence continues at coordinate 21,085,546 of JACEEU010000020.1, forward strand.
GTGTTGAACTATATGGTATCGTGAGCATGGTGGAGCGGTCATAATGTTATGGTCTCCCACCTGAGGCGACTGCGAGGAGGTCCTGCTCCAGGACTGGGCCGTCACGGGGGCGTGAGGGATGGTCTGAGACGCTTCCACGGACGGAGACTGACATCTTTTCCCGCGTCTGAGGCCGGAGTCGTCGGTGTTGTTGATGCGACGCATGAACATCTGGAACATCGAGAAGTGATTGACGACCACGACGGCTGCAGCTCTTTGAAGGTTGAAGTTTGATAAAACACAAATAACAACTGCTTCAGTCTGAGGACGTCACAGCATGGAATCTCGCTCACGACGAAGTGTAAACATCAGCAAAAATCACACCTGGGTCACGAGCTCTGGGTTTCAAACCTGCAACCACAGGACATGGACTTGTGTTTGAAGTACCTCAGCAGGCGACGGTTTGACTCCCTTCACAGGATTCCGCTCCCGTGCGACTGATGGACGTCTCCTCGGCGTCGGTGGTGGTCGCAGGATACGCTCGCCATGTCGTCGCCGGTTCCACCTCGTCCTCGGACCCGCAGTCCCTGGTGGTCCTGGTTCCTCCTCTCGCTCCAGACGCTCCTTCTACGGTCGCGGCTCCTCGGTTCCTCCAGGTGCTCCTCACGGTCACGTTCCTGGAGTCCGCCGGGTCTTCCAGGGACGGAGGGTTTTGTCTCTTCCAGCTGCTCACGGTACTGCCCGACTCGGCGAGGTCTGCGGCGCCGTCCGAGGTCAGGGAGCTGTTGGGTCTGGGCCTCGATGAGGACTCGCCAGAACACTCCATCCCACTGTCTGGGTCCTGGACGTGCAGAGGGATCTCGCTCTTGGGGATGGAGATCTCGTAAGGGACGGACACGCTGCCGTAGTGGTCGCTGGCAGGACCTGAGAGAAGTTAGACAATCAACCGCTGAAGAAGGAAGTCAGACTGAAGATCTCATCGTTCTGTTGATCTAACATTTAACCATGAAGAACTTGAGCTGAACATACTCGTGAACTTCCTCAACTTTACACGACCAGGCAGAGGCTCCGGTTAACAAGGTTGTTGTTTTAATGAACCTTGTATAAAACTTTCAAGTTGAACTTATAAAACCCGACATGAAAAGCTACCGTTAGCTCGACACAAACATTGAATTAAACATTTGTAAATATTTGATCCGAGACACTAACCTATGAGGATGTTGCTGGTCGACGTGTGCCGTTCCTTCGCCGGCAGGACTTCACTGGACACGCTGCTGCTGCGGCTGCTGGTTCTGGACGAGCTCGGGTCGTTGGGGTAGAAAGTGATGCTGCTGGTCATTTTGCTGGTGCCGGTTACAACCGGTTTGGTGGAAATCTTGGGCTTCCCGTTGGTGGACACCGGCTCTGAGATCATCATCTCTTTCCTGTCGATCTCAACTATGACCGGCTTGATGACGGCCTTTGACCTCAGCGCCTCTCTTGGGCTGCAGACCCGCTGGATCTCCAGTCCGGAGAGGGTCTGTGTCGGGCCCAGATGGAGTCCGTCAGCCAGGTTGGTTCTGCTGTGAAGCTCCTCATCGAAGGAGCTGCGAGTGGAAGAATCTTCTGAATGCGACTCGCGGGTACTTGAGTATCTTGAGAACCTCGATGCAGCTGCTCTACTGCTTACAGCTGAGGACACAGATTCGGGCAGTGGTTCCGGTTCAGACGGCCTTGACCCTGTAGACTCGGTCTCAGAAGCTGAGGATTGGCTCTCTGACCCCTGGTCGTTGGACAGCAGTGGAACATGCGACCGGTACGCTGTGAAGGATCCGTTTGCTTTGGACATTGTGGAAGCTACAGGCACAGCAGAGGTTTCTTCAACCTGGTCCAGCAAGTCTTGATCCGAACCCGGGTCTCTCTCGGACATACTGGCCACAGTGGTCTCGGGCACTACATCGGAATGATTGGATTCACTATCACTGCCTACGTAGGGCTTGGATATCTTCTCCAGTCGACTCTTCTTGGCGTCCCCATGTTTGAGGGTCCTCAGGGGCTTCTGGTCGTTGGCCGCAGGAGGGTACCGGCTCAGAACCGACGCTTTCTTAGCATCGCTCAAGTTGACCGGAGCGTAGCCTCTCATCCGTTCGTCCGCCCCCCCGCCGGCTTCTTTTAACCCATTATCTACCGAAACAGTGGTCGGGGTTTTAGGTTTCCTCCTGGACATGTGGGCCGGGCTGAGGGGTCTCCTGGGGGACGACAGAGAAGCGTCTTCGGAGTGGATCAGGTCTCTGCTCCGCACTTTGGCGTCTTTTTTAAGAGGTGACAGTTTGGGTGAAGTTACTTCCGAGACGTTTGCTGCACTTTTGTACTTCGGCTTCTCAAGCCTGAATCCTGGTTTTGAAACCATCTCCTCGTTATCAGATCTGCCGTTTTCCAGGACCTTCGCTGGGCTTTTGGGGTAAATGTTGCCCTTCGTGTCCATTTTTCCACCTGATCCTGCTTTTGCGACCAACTGCGTCTGGAGCTTCTCCACCTGCTCCGCGAGGACGTGACCTCGGTTCAGTTCCAGTTGATACCTTTCGTTAAGTTCGCCGTTTCTACCTTCTGAAACCTTCAGGTCCTGCTCCACGATCTCCAGCTGTTTGAGACGGTTCTTCAGCTTCTCCACTTCCTGTGTCAACTCCCTGACCTTGTTGTCCTCCTCCTGGGACCCGTCCAGACTGTTCTTCTGATTCAACAGCCCGTCGTCGCTCAGCTTCAAGAAGTCAAAGCTCTTCTTGCGAACGGTGCGTTTGTTGGCGTGGACTCCTGTGGTGGAGAGCTCGTCTTCGATCCTGGACCTCATCAGGTCGGCGTGACCGGGGTCTGCCGACATCTGGATCTTCTGATGCTCGAGCTGCTCCGTCAACTTCAGAATAACGTTGGCATCTTCTTGTTGCTTCTGCAGCAGCTTCTTACGTTCAGTCGTGAAACTCTGGGTCAATCCCTTCAACTTCTCGAACTCCGTCGCCAAAGCCTGCTCAGCTCTGTTCAGCCTCGCCTCGGATCCTTCCACCTCCTTCAGTCGAGCCTTCAGAGCCTCCAGCTCGGTGGAGAGCTTCTTGGTCAGGTTCTTCTCCTCGTTGAGGCTCAGGCACAGCTGGCTGCAGTCGGACTTGCTCTTCCCGAAGGCCTCCTCCAACTTCTCCAGCTCTGCCATGCGTCGTTGAAGACGTTCGATCTCTGCCTTCAGGTCTTTGGTGAGGTTTTCTTCCTCCTCCAGCTTCTCTCGAACGGTCCGGCAGAGGTCTTCAGCTTTACGCACCTCCTCGTCCTTGCCCTGGATCCTCAGGAGACGTTTCCTCAGAGCCTCCACGTCGGCCAGCTGAGTGGAGTTGCTGCCTTCAGCCTGGATGATCTTGTCCTGCAGGTCAAACACACTCGTTAGTTCTACCTGCTCATGTTCCAGCAGCACCGAACCCACCTGAAGGTCCAGCAGCTCGTCCTCGGACTTCTGCAGCTTGTTGGTGGCCTCCTCCAGCTCGTCCAGCCTCCGGCTCAGACTCTGCAGCTTGTGCCGCAGGTGGCGATGCGTCATGTCTTTGTGCTCAGACATGGCTGGAGATGTTTCTTCAAGTGTTGCTTACTTGACGACACACGTTAGAAACATTTGTGTCGTTATGTTGAATTAATTCTTTGACCGCCTGGAGAACCGTGATGTCATTCAAGGAGATGCTGGTTCGATTCCTTCTTCTCTGTCGCTCTTTCAACTCAGTCCACAGCGACTCGTCATCTGGAGGAGAAACAAGTCATGACTGGAGGCTCCAGGAAAGGTGTTGAGAGAGAAGAAGAAACGCTTTTATCGCTTCATCCAATTCATTCTTTTATGTTGTTAATCATCTGCAGCAATTTTCCCCGAAATCTGGACTTCAATTTTCACAGGCTCGGGGGCCGGTACGGGTCCACGAGACGTTAGATTCAGGTCCACACAGAAAGATAAATATATTTTTACTTCACTCTTCATCAATCATAACTTTCGGTGATTTATTGTGAAAGAATAATTCATGTTGTTGCGTGAGACACTTTTGAAGTCAAACGATATGTAAAGTAGTGAAAAAAACTTAAACTCTGATAAAACTATGTGTAGTATTGTGTAGTCTTTACTCTGGTGTTGTGATAGTGTAGTAACAAGTATATATGTGTAGTATTGTCCAATACTTGACTCTGGTGTTGTGATAGTGTAGTAACAAGTATATATGTGTAGTATTGTCCAATACTTGACTCTGGTGTTGTGATAGTGTAGTTACAAGTATATATGTGTAGTATTGTCCAGTACTTGACTCTGGTGTTGTGATTGTGTAGTAACAAGTATATATGTGTAGTATTGTCCAGTACTTGACTCTGGTGTTGTGATAGTGTAGTAACAAGTATATATGTGTAGTATTGTCTAGTACTTGACTCTGGTGTTGTGATAGTGTAGTTACAAGTATATATGTGTAGTATTGTCCAGTACTTGACTCTGGTGTTGTGATAGTGCAGTAACAAGTATATATGTGTAGTATTGTCCAGTACTTGACTCTGGTGTTGTGATAGTGTAGTTACAAGTATATATGTGTAGTATTGTCCAGTACTTGACTCTGGTGTTGTGATAGTGTAGTAACAAGTATATATGTGTAGTATTGTCCAGTACTTGACTCTGGTGTTGTGATAGTGTAGTTACAAGTATATATGTGTAGTATTGTCCAGTACTTGACTCTGGTGTTGTGATAGTGCAGTAACAAGTATATATGTGTAGTATTGTCCAGTACTTGACTCTGGTGTTGTGATAGTGTAGTAACAAGTATATATGTGTAGT
>JACEEU010000020.1:21097840-21105340 GCA_016630915.1 Callionymus lyra
GGAAGGAAGCTGCAGGAAGGAAGCCAGGAAGGAAGCACAGGAAGGAAGCGTAGGAAGGAAGCGCAGGAAGGAAGCGAGAAGGAAGCGTAGGAAGGAGCGAGGAAGGAAGCGTAGGAAGGAAAACGCAGGAAGGAAGCGCAGGAAGGAAGCGCAGGAAGGAAGCACAGGAAGGAAGCCGCAGGGGAAGGAAGCACAGGAAGGAAGCGCAGGAAGGAAGTGTAGGAAGGAAGCGCAGGAAGGAAGTGTAGGAAGGAAGCGTAGGAAGGAAGCGTAGGAAGGAAGCGCAGGAAGGAAGCGCAGGAAGGAAGCGAGGGGAAGGAATGCGCAGGAAGGAAGCGTAGGAAGGAAGCGTAGGAAGGAAGCGTAGGAAGGAAGCGTAGGAAGGAAGCGTAGGAAGGAAGTGTAGGAAGGAAGCGCAGGAAGGAAGCGTAGGAAGGAAGCGTAGGAAGGAAGCGCAGGAAGGAAGCGTAGGAAGGAAGCGTAGGAAGGAAGCGTTAGGAAGGCGAGAGGAAGGAAGCGTAGGAAGGAAGCGCAGGAAGGAAGCGTAGGAAGGAAGCGTAGGAAGGAAGCGTAGGAAGGAAGCGTAGGAAGGAAGCGTAGGAAGGAAGCACGTAGGAAGGAAGCGCAGGAAGGAAGCGTAGGAAGGAAGCACAGGAAGGAAGCGTAGGAAGGAAGCGCAGGAAGGAAGCGTAGGAAGGAAGCACAGGAAGGAAGCGTAGGAAGGAAGGAAGTGTAGGAAGGAAGCGCAGGAAGGAAGCGTAGGAAGGAAGCACAGGAAGGAAGTGTAGGAAGGAAGCGCAGGAAGGAAGCGCAGGAAGGAAGCGTAGGAAGGAAGCACAGGAAGGAAGTGTAGGAAGGAAGCGCAGGAAGGAAGCACAGGAAGGAAGCGTAGGAAGGAAGCACAGGAAGGAAGCACAGGAAGGAAGCACAGGAAGAGAAAAGCGCAGGAAGGAAGCGCAGGAAGGAAGCGCAGGAAGGAAGCGCAGGAAGGAAGCGTAGGAAGGAAGCACAGGAAGGAAGCGTAGGAAGGAAGCGTAGGAAGGAAGCGTAGGAAGGAAGCGTAGGAAGGAAGCATAGGAAGGAAGCATAGGAAGGAAGCATAGGAAGGAAGCGCAGGAAGGAAGCACAGGAAGGAAGCGCAGGAAGGAAGCACAGGAAGGAAGCACAGGAAGGAAGCACAGGAAGGAAGCGTAGGAAGGAAGCGCAGGAAGGAAGCGTAGGAAGCGAGGAAGGAGCGCAGGAAGGAAGCGTAGGAAGGAAGCGTAGGAAGGAAGCACAGGAAGGAAGCGTAGGAAGGAAGCGTAGGAAGGAAGCACAGGAAGGAAGCGTAGGAAGGAAGCGCAGGAAGGAAGCGTAGGAAGGAAGCGTAGGAAGGAAGCGCAGGAAGGAAGCACAGGAAGGAAGCGTAGGAAGGAAGTTCCTGCGTTTGTGCAGCCGGAAGAGAAAGAGCAGAGGAAGTGAGAGAGAGGTGGAGAGAAGAGAGAGAAGAGAGAGATGAAAAATAGAAAGATGTTCATGAATGATTCATGGAATAAAGTACAAAAGATTAAGAACAAACATTTTTTTCTGTCTTTAATAAAGAAACAACAAGAAACTCACGTTGTTTTCATTCTTGCAGTTCATTCATTCGTCTGTGGAGGAATCACACAAACACATCATAATATCAACACACACACACACACACACACACACACACACACACACACACACACACACACACACACACACACACACACACACACTTGTGCCAACATTCATTGTTGTTGTGTTTGGCAGGACTGACAATGCAATCAGTGTCACGCTGATGGTTCAGTCGAGCTAACATGCTAACATGAGCTAACCAGAGACACACACACACACACACACACACACACACACACACACACACACACACACACACACACACACACACACACACACACACACACACGTCTTCAGAAAGGAGTGAGTTAAAGAAAGGATGTGAAGAAGTTTTTATAGTTTTCATTCTTGTTGACGATGTTAGTCGAAATTGAAAAACACATTTTTTACTCAATGAAACTTGAATGAAAAGATCAAACGAAAGTCAAAGACAAACTAAACACATTCATGATTGAAAACATAAATATTTATACGTGGAGTTGAACCGTGAACAACCTGCTCAACATGACAACATGACAACATAACAACATGACAACCTCATATGAAAATGAAACATGAAAAGACAACTGACAACTGAACATGACATAATGACAACATGACAACATGACAACATGACAACATGACAACATGACAACCTGACAACATGACAACATGACAACATGACAACATGACAACCTGACAACATGACAACATGACAACATGACAACATGACAACATGACAACCTGACAACATGACAACATGACAACATGACAACCTGACAACATGACAACATGACAACATGACAACCTGACAACATGACAACATGACAACCTGACAACATGACAACATGACAACCTGACAACATGACAACATGACAACATGACAACATGACAACATGACAACCTGACAACATGACAACATGACAACCTGACAACCTGACAACATGACAACATGACAACCTGACAACATGACAACATGACAACCTGACAACATGACAACATGACAACCTGACAACATGACAACATGACAACATGACAACATGACAACCTGACAACATGACAACATGACAACCTGACAACATGACAACATGACAACATGACAACATGACAACATGACAACATGACAACATGACAACATGACAACCTGACAACATGACAACATGACAACATGACAACACTGACAACATGACAACATGACAACATGACAACATGACAACCTGACAACATGACAACATGACAACCTGACAACATGACAACATGACAACAACATGACAACCTGACAACATGACAACATGACAACATGACAACATGACAACCTGACAACATGACAACATGACAACCTGACAACATGACAACCTGACAACATGACACTGACGCCGACAACATGACAACATGACAACATGACAACATGACAACCTGACAACCTGACAACATGACAACATGACAACCTGACAACATGACAACATGACAACATGACAACATGACAACATGACAACATGACAACATGACAACATGACAACATGACAACCTGACAACATGACAACATGACAACCTGACAACATGACAACATGACAACATGACAACATGACAACATGACAACATGACAACATGACAACCTGACAACCTGACAACATGACAACATGACAACCTGACAACATGACAACCTGACAACATGACATCATGACAACATGACAACCTGACAACATGACAACATGACAACATGACAACATGACATCATGACAACATGACAACATGACAACATGACAACATGACAACATGACATCATGACAACATGACAACATGACAACATGACAACATGACAACATGACAACATGACAACATGACAACATGACAACATGACATCATGCAACATGACCATGACAACATGACAACCTGACAACATGACAACATGACAAAACAACATCATGACAACATGACAACATGACATCATGACAACATGACAACATGACAACATGACAACATGACAACATGACATCATGACAACATGACAACATGACAACCTGACAACATGACAACATGACAACATGACAACATGACAACATGACATCATGACAACATGACAACATGACAACATGACATCATGACAACATGACAACATGACAACCTGACAACATGACAACATGACAACCTGACATCATGACAACATGACATCATGACAACATGACAACCTGACAACATGACAACATGACAACCTGACATCATGACAACATGACAACCTGACATCATGACAACATGACATCATGACAACCTGACAACATGACAACCTGACATCATGACAACATGACAACATGACAACCTGACATCATGACAACATGACAACCTGACATCATGACAACATGACATCATGACAACATGACAACATGACAACCTGACATCATGACAACATGACATCATGACAACCTGACAACATGACAACCTGACATCATGACAACATGACATAATGACAACATGACAACATGACAACATGACAACATGACAACCTGACAACATGACAACCTGACATCATGACAACATGACAACCTGACAACATAACAACATGACAACCTGACATCATGACATCATGACAACATGACAACCTGACAACATGACATCCTGACAACCTGACAACCTGACATCATGACAACATGACATCATGACAACATGACAACATGACAACATGACAACCTGACAACATGACAACCTGACATCATGACAACCTGACAAAATGACAACATGACATCATGACAACATGACAACCTGACAACATGACAACCTGACAACCTGACATCATGACAACCTGACAACATGACAACATGACAACATGACATCATGACAACATGACAACATGACATCATGACAACATGACATCATGACAACATGACGACCTGACAACATGAAAACCTGACATCATGACAACATGACAACCTGACAACATGACAACATGACAACATGACAACTTGACATCATGACAACATGACAACATGACAACCTGACATCATGACAACATGACAACATGACAACATGACATCATGACAACATGACAACATGACAACATGACAACATGACAACATGACAACCTGACATCATGACAACATGACAACATGACATCATGACAACATGACAACATGACATCATGACAACATGACAACCTGACAACATGACAACCTGACATCATGACAACATGACAACATGACAACCTGACAACATGACAACATGACATCATGACAACCTGACAACATGACAACCTGACATCATGACAACATGACAACATGACATCATGACAACATGACAACATGACAACCTGACAACATGACAACCTGACATCATGACAACCTGACAAAATGACAACATGACATCATGACAACATGACAACCTGACCTACACAACAGCACAACAAGTCTCTCCATTATTGTTTTCAGTTCATATTCCCTTGTTTAACTGAGGAGGTGAAGTTGTTCTTCATTTAAAGCTCCTCCTCTCATCACTGCAGGAAGGAAACAGGAAGTTCTCAGTCGACGTGGACTGTGATTGGTCGACAGTGCAAACCAAAGCTTCGCCTTCAGGTCATAGAGACGAATGATTGATTGACATCTTGTCATCAATCAAGACTTGACTTTTGTTTCTTCACATGAGAAAAAGATGTTTATATTAAATATGTTACGCTAAAAGATGTCAAGAGTAAAGGAAGTAAATAAACTTCCAGTGTAGACGTTCGACCGTGAGTATAAGTACGAGCTCTGGAAGAACTTGCGATATTAACCTGAAGTACTTCCTGTTTACATCACTTGTTATTATTTTAACTTCTGCCACAAACGAGCGTCAAATACAAACGTATTTAATTTGTTTCTGATCAGTTCTTCACGTTGAGCTTCAATAACGTTACAGTTTGAAGGTGTTTAGATGTTAAGAGTCTTTGTGGACGAAGACGACTGAGCTGCAGTCGCTACATTAAAATGAACAAACATGTGAGTCAATACTTGTTACTACAGTATTGTTGTATCGTGACATGTATCAACACATCCTTGAATATCTTAATGAAAACTTTACCTTCGTTTTCACTTTGTTCAGGCATTATTTATATTATTTATATTATTTATATTTAGCACAAGTCAAGAGACATTGTTTTGAGGAATAAATAAACAATATTTTATATATATTTATATATCTATATATATTATGTTACCTACGTTGAACTAACTCTAAGAACATTCTTACATTTAATATTTTATGTTTATACAGAACTATTGCAGGATTTATTTCTGTAGATCATATTGTAGCTTTAGATACATAAGTAATTAAGTAACGTAAGTAATATATAGTTTGGAAACACAAGCATGTCTTTTATTCAATGTTTACTCCATGAGTTGTTGTTGATTCAGAACATGCTCAAGCGACAACGAAGAGCTTGAACGTTAGCATGAACGTTAGCTTGAATGTTAGCTTGAACGTTAGCATGAACGTTAGCTTTAACGTTAGCTTGAACGTTAGCTTGAACGTTAGCTTGAATGTTAGAATGAATGTTAGCTTGAATGTTAGCTTGAACTTTAGCATGAACGTTAGTTTGAACGTTAGCATCAACGTTAGCTTGAACGTTAGCATGAATGTTAGCTTGAATGTTAGCTGGAACTTTAGCTTGAACGTTAGCATGAACGTTAGCTTGAACGTTAGCATGAATGTTAGCTTGAACTTTAGCATGAACGTTAGCATCAACATTAGCTTGAACGTTAGCATGAATGTTAGCTTGAATGTTAGCTGGAACGTTTGCGTGAATGTTAGGTTGAATGTTAGCTTGAATGTTAGCTTGAACATTTGCATGAATGTTAGCTTGAAAGTTAGCTTGAACATTAGCTTGAACGTTAGCTTGAACATTAACTTGAACGTTGGCATGAACATTAGCTTGAACATTAGCTTGAACGTTAGCTTGAACGCTAGCATCAACATTAGCTTGAACGTTAGCTTGAACGTTGGCATGAACGTTAGCTTGAACGCTAGCATCAACGTTAGCTTGAACGTTAGCATCAACGTTAGCCTCGCAGTCTTCAAGTTTGTGTTTGACTGTCAAAGAAACACGACGTAGAAACCAGAAGAAGAAAGAAGGAGAAGAAAGAAGGAGAAGAAAGAAGAAGAAAGAAGGAAACGAAAGAAGGAGAAGAAAGAAGAAAGAGAAGAAAGAAGGAGGGAAGAAAGAAGAAGAAGAAAGAAGGAGAAGAAAGAAGAAAGAAGGAGAAGAAAGAAGGAGAAGAAAGAAGGAGAAGAAAGAAGAAGAAGAAAGAAGAAGAAGAAAGAAGGAGAAGAAAGAAGAAGAAGAAAGAAGGAGAAGAAAGAAGGAGAAGAAAGAAGGAGAAGAAAGAAGGGGAAGAAAGAAGGAGAAGAAAGAAGGAGAAGAAAGAAGGGGAAGAAAGAAGAAGAAGAAAGAAGGGGAAGAAAGAAGGGGAAGAAAGAAAGAAGAAAGAAGAAAGAAAGAAGAAGAAAGAAGAAGAAAGAAGGAGAGAAAGAAAGAAGAAAGAAGGAGAAGAAAGAAGGAGAAGAAAGAAGAAGAAGAAAGAAGGAGAAGAAAGAAGGAGAAGAAAGAAGGGGAAGAAAGAAGAAGAAGAAAGAAGGAGAAGAAAGAAGAAGAAGAAAGAAGGAGAAGAAAGAAGAAGAAGAAAGAAGGAGAAGAAAGAAGGAGAAGAAAGAAAGAAGAAGAAGAAGAAAAGAAGGAGAAGAAAGAAGAAGAAGAAAGAAAGAAGAGAAGAAGAAAGAAGAAGAAAGAAGGAGAAGAAAGAAGGGGAAGAAAGAAGGAGAAGAAAGAAGGGGAAGAAAGAAGAAGAAGAAGAAGAAAGAAGAAGAAGAAAGAAGGAGAAGAAAGAAGAAGAAGAAAGAAGGAGAAGAAAGAAGGAG
>JACEEU010000020.1:21110340-21117840 GCA_016630915.1 Callionymus lyra
ATGTTCGTATGTTGTATATGTTAATATGTTGATATGTTGATATGTTCGTATGTTGTATATGTTAATATGTTGATATGTTTGTATGTTGTATATGTTAATATGTTGATATGTTGATATGTTGATATGTTGATATGTTGTATATGTTAATATGTTGATATGTTAATATGTTAATATGTTGATATGTTGATATGTTAATATGTTGATATGTTAATATGTTAATATGTTGATATGTTGTATATGTTAATATGTTGATATGTTGATATGTTGATATGTTAATATGTTGATATGTTGATATGTTCGTATGTTGTATATGTTAATATGTTGATATGTTGATATGTTAATATGTTGATATGTTAATATGTTGATATGTTGATATGTTGATATGTTGATATGTTGATATGTTAATATGTTGATATGTTAATATGTTGATATGTTGATATGTTGATATATGTTTTTATGTTGATATGTTGATATGTTGATATGTTGATATGTTGATATGTTGATATGTTAATATGTTGATATGTTAATATGTTGATATGTTCGTATGTTGTATATGTTAATATGTTGATATGTTGATATGTTGATATGTTGATATGTTGATATGTTGATATGTTGATATGTTGATATGTTGATATGTTGATATGTTAATATGTTGATATGTTGATATGTTAATATGTTGATATGTTGATATGTTAATATGTTGATATGTTGATATGTTGATATGTTGATATGTTGATATGTTAATATGTTAATATGTTCGTATGTTGATATGTTTGTAGTGATAAACACTCCCAGGTCCTCTGGTCTGGTCGACATGTTCAAGTTCATCCAGATCCAGATGAGAAACAGATGTTTGATCAACAATGATATAAAGTAAAGTAAAGGTTATTTGTAAAGATGAGAAACTATTAACTCAAGTGAACTTAAAGAGAGAAGAGGAAAAAAAAATAAAAATATATATAAAAATATAAAAAAAAATTTTTCTCTCCCCCGACCTCACGTGTGATTGACAGCTCTGATCTAGACGTGTGACTACTTCTATGAGCTGATTAGCATTAGCTTAGCATTAGCTTAGCATTAGCTTTAAAACAGCGTGAGAACCAAAGGAATATTTGACCACTTGTGTCAGAAACAAACACACACCAAACCAACAAGTTGTGCGACTGAAAGCAATCATCAAGGCTAACGTTGGTGTAAAAGTACATTTACGAGGCTTTATAAAAGCAAACTTCAAGGATTTATGTCGGTCGTTGTGAACTTTATAGAAAGTCCTTCGAAACGATCCTTCAACAAACAAAAGTGCACATTAGTGGCAGAGAGTCAGTAAAGTGTGAAGATCATCTCCAGAGACATCGTTCAAGTGGTTGAGAAGATCCTCCTGTGAAGCTCCGACGGTCCAGCAGATACAAACGTGTTACATTATTATTATATATACTAATCAATGTTTTACTCTTTAAACCAACTTACTTCATTTTACTTGATACAAGTTTTCGTGCAAATTATTTTGAGTTGTTTGTTTATATATATTTTTTGAAATATTTTTCTTTTGTTTTATATGATTAATTATTTTTTTCCTGAAAATGTAATTTTTTTTTTTCATGATAAGGATTTTTACATTTTTAGTGATTTATTTTTTCTTTTTTTTGATTATTATTTTTTTTCTGTGATAGTTTTTTGTGCCAAAAAATTATTAATAATTTTTTGTTAAAGAAATATATCATTTCCTCCCATAATGACTCGTCAATAAAGCTTCAACTGTCAGTCAAAGCGCCGCGCCCTGGTTTCAAGTCTGTGTTTAGCCTCCGGGTGACCTTGACCTCCAGTGACCTCTGGACGACCTTCACCACAACAGTGTCGGACGCTGTAATGAAAGGTCGGTCGTTTATAAACTCAAGCGAAGTCGAAAGAGACAAAACTTTCACAAACTCTTGAGTCGATGGAACCAAAGATCTGCTGTTTCTGTGACTTCATGTGTTTTTAGAGAAAACAAGTGTCGAGTGTAGACCACCTCCTGCCCCCTCTTTACTGATGTAGTACTGCAACATAGACCACCTCCTGCCCCTCTTTACTGATGTAGTACTGCACATGACCACCTCCTGCCCCTTTTACTGATGTAGTACTGCAACATAGACCACCTCCTGCCCCCTCTTTACTGATGTAGTACTGCAACATAGACCACCTCCTGCCCCCTCTTTACTGATGTAGTACTGCGACATAGACCACCTCCTGCCCCCTCTTTACTGATGTAGTACTGCAACATAGACCACCTCCTGCCCCCTCTTTACTGATGTAGTACTGCAACATAGACCACCTCCTGCCCCCTCTTTACTGATGTAGTACTGCAACATAGACCACCTCCTGCCCCCTCTTTACTGATGTAGTACTGCAACATAGACCACCTCCTGCCCCCTCTTTACTGATGTAGTACTGCGACATAGACCACCTCCTGCCCCCTCTTTACTGATGTAGTACTGCAACATAGACCACCTCCTGCCCCCTCTTTACTGATGTAGTACTGCGACATAGACCACCTCCTGCCCCCTCTTTACTGATGTAGTACTGCAACATAGACCACCTCCTGCCCCCTCTTTACTGATGTAGTACTGCAACATAGACCACCTCCTGCCCCCTCTTTACTGATGTAGTACTGCGACATAGACCACCTCCTGCCCCCTCTTTACTGATGTAGTACTGCAACATAGACCACCTCCTGCCCCCTCTTTACTGATGTAGTACTGCGACATAGACCACCTCCTGCCCCCTCTTTACTGATGTAGTACTGCGACATAGACCACCTCCTGCCCCCTCTTTACTGATGTAGTACTGCAACATAGACCACCTCCTGCCCCCTCTTTACTGATGTAGTACTGCGACATAGACCACCTCCTGCCCCCTCTTTACTGATGTAGTACTGCAACATAGACCACCTCCTGCCCCCTCTTTACTGATGTAGTACTGCAACATAGACCACCTCCTGCCCCCTCTTTACTGATGTAGTACTGCAACATAGACCACCTCCTGCCCCCTCTTTACTGATGTAGTACTGCGACATAGACCACCTCCTGCCCCCTCTTTACTGATGTAGTACTGCGACATAGACCACCTCCTGCCCCCTCTTTGCTGATGTAGTACTGCGACATAGACCACCTCCTGCCCCCTCTTTACTGATGTAGTACTGCAACATAGACCACCTCCTGCCCCCCTCTTTACTGATGTAGTACTGCGACATAGACCACCTCCTGCCCCCTCTTTACTGATGTAGTACTGCAACATAGACCACCTCCTGCCCCCTCTTTACTGATGTAGTACTGCAACATAGACCACCTCCTGCCCCCTCTTTACTGATGTAGTACTGCAACATAGACCACCTCCTGCCCCCTCTTTACTGATGTAGTACTGCAACATAGACCACCTCCTGCCCCCCCTTTACTGATGTAGTACTGCAACATAGACCACCTCCTGCCCCCTCTTTACTGATGTAGTACTGCGACATAGACCACCTCCTGCCCCCTCTTTACTGATGTAGTACTGCAACATAGACCACCTCCTGCCCCCTCTTTACTGATGTAGTACTGCAACATAGACCACCTCCTGCCCCCTCTTTACTGATGTAGTACTGCAACATAGACCACCTCCTGCCCCCTCTTTACTGATGTAGTACTGCGACATAGACCACCTCCTGCCCCCTCTTTACTGATGTAGTACTGCAACATAGACCACCTCCTGCCCCCTCTTTACTGATGTAGTACTGCGACATAGACCACCTCCTGCCCCCTCTTTGCTGATGTAGTACTGCGACATAGACCACCTCCTGCCCCCTCTTTACTGATGTAGTACTGCAACATAGACCACCTCCTGCCCCCTCTTTACTGATGTAGTACTGCAACATAGACCACCTCCTGCCCCCTCTTTACTGATGTAGTACTGCAATAACATAGACCACCTCCTGCCCCCTCTTTACTGATGTAGTACTGCGACATAGACCACCTCCTGCCCCCTCTTTACTGATGTAGTACTGCAACATAGACCACCTCCTGCCCCCTCTTTACTGATGTAGTACTGCGACATAGACCACCTCCTGCCCCCTCTTTACTGATGTAGTACTGCAACATAGACCACCTCCTGCCCCCTCTTTACTGATGTAGTACTGCAACATAGACCACCTCCTGCCCCCTCTTTACTGATGTAGTACTGCAACATAGACCACCTCCTGCCCCCTCTTTACTGATGTAGTACTGCAACATAGACCACCTCCTGCCCCCTCTTTACTGATGTAGTACTGCAACATAGACCACCTCCTGCCCCCTCTTTACTGATGTAGTACTGCAACATAGACCACCTCCTGCCCCCTCTTTCTGGGTCTGCACATAGACCACCTCCTGCCCTCTTTTTACTGATGTAGTACTGCAACATAGACCACCTCCTGCCCCCTCTTTACTGATGTAGTACTGCAACATAGACCACCTCCTGCCCCCTCTTTACTGATGTAGTACTGCAACATAGACCACCTCCTGCCCCCTCTTTACTGATGTAGTACTGCAACATAGACCACCTCCTGCCCCCTCTTTACTGATGTAGTACTGCAACATAGACCACCTCCTGCCCCCCCACAAACCTCAACATTCCAGATCTGCCTGATTCTGACTCACATGTTTTAGATCAGAAGATCATTTGAGTTTCCTGGTTTCATACGAGCCATCATGGGTTCAACTCTCACGACAAACACATCAGGTTTATGAGTCGTGACGGTGAGTCTCTGTTTGAACAGGTTCAACTGTTCATGACGAACATCTTCGTCTTCACAACAAACGTCTACTCGACCCAGACTTGACTTTTCAGACAAACTCATATTTCATTTTCAACTCCAAAAATACTTCGAAGAGGGAAGTGATTGAAAAAGAAAAAGAAAAGACAATACAAGTATAATAGTCCAGTGACTTGTAAGAATAATAGTCCAGTGACTTGTAAGAATAATAGTCCAGTGACTTGTAAGAATAATAGTCCAGTGACTTGTAAGAATAATAGTCCAGTGACTTGTAAGAATAATAGTCCAGTGACTTGTAAGAATAATAGTCCAGTGACTTGTAAGAAGAATAATAGTCCAGTGACTTGTAAGAAGAATAATAGTCCAGTGACTTGTAAGAAGAATAATAGTCCAGTGACTTGTAAGAATAAATAGTCCAGTGACTTGTAAGAAGAATAATAGTCCAGTGACTTGTAAGAATAATAATAGTCCGTGACTTGTAAGAATAATAGTCCAGTGACTTGTAAGAAGAATAATAGTCCAGTGACTTGTAAGAAGAATAATAGTCCAGTGACTTGTAAGAATAATAGTCCAGTGACTTGTAAGAAGAATAATAGTCCAGTGACTTGTAAGAATAATAGTCCAGTGACTTGTAAGAAGAATAATAGTCCAGTGACTTGTAAGAAGAATAATAGTCCAGTGACTTGTAAGAATAATAGTCCAGTGGCTTGTAAGAATAATAGTCCAGTGACTTGTAAGAATAATAGTCCAGTGACTTGTAAGAAGAATAATAGTCCAGTGACTTGTAAGAAGAATAATAGTCCAGTGACTTGTAAGAAGAATAATAGTCCAGTGACTTGTAAGAATAATAATAGTCCAGTGACTTGTAAGAATAATAGTCCAGTGACTTGTAAGAAGAATAATAGTCCAGTGACTTGTAAGAAGAATAATAGTCCAGTGACTTGTAAGAATAATAGTCCAGTAGCTTGTAAGAATAATAGTCCAGTAGCTTGTAAGAATAATAGTCCAGTGACTTGTAAGAATAATAGTCCAGTGACTTGTAAGAATAATAGTCCAGTAGCTTGTAAGAATAATAGTCCAGTGACTTGTAAGAATAATAGTCCAGTGACTTGTAAGAATAATAATAGTCCAGTGACTTGTAAGAATAATAGTCCAGTGACTTGTAAGAAGTCTAGGTTCTTCACTTCAACACATGGACAGAGAATCACGGGAGCGAAGCAAACCTTCTGTAAAAACACATGTTGCTGCAGAAACTTAATCCTTCACAGGAAACAATCAGCAGGAGAAGAAAATCCAGAACCGTGTCCGACTGTCATGTGACGTGAAGTCATGACGTTCAACTCAGAATCATCACAGATCGTCTCAGATCGTCTCAGATCGTCTCAGATCGTCTCAGATCGTCTCAGATCGTCTCAGATCGTCTCAGATCATCCTCAGAATCATCACAGATCCTCACAGATCGTCTCAGATCGTCTCAGATCGTCTCAGATCGTCTCAGATCGTCTCAGATCATCCTCAGAATCATCACAGATCCTCACAGATCCTCACAGATCGTCCTCAGAATCATCACAGATCCTCACAGATCCTCACAGATCGTCTCAGATCGTCTCAGATCATCACAGATCCTCACAGATCGTCTCAGATCGTCCTCAGAATCATCACAGATCCTCACAGATCCTCACAGATCCTCACAGATCCTCACAGATCATCACAGATCCTCACAGATCGTCTCAGATCGTCCTCAGAATCATCACAGATCCTCACAGATCCTCACAGATCGTCTCAGATCGTCTCAGATCATCACAGATCCTCACAGATCGTCTCAGATCGTCTCAGATCATCACAGATCCTCACAGATCGTCTCAGATCGTCCTCAGAATCATCACAGATCCTCACAGATCCTCACAGATCCTCATAGATCATCACAGATCCTCACAGATCCTCACAGATCGTCTCAGATCCTCACAGATCGTCTCAGATCCTCACAGATCGTGTCTCTGCTGCAGTGATAAGGAAATGAAGACCAGACGACCTTCATGGTCAACATCAACCACTGAAGTTGTTGATGTTTAACAAACACTGAACTTCCATCGTGAAGATGAATCATTTGTTGACTGACTTTAACACAATATCATGTGTTGTGTGTTTGTGTGTTTGTGTGTTTGTGTGTTTGTGTGTTTGTGTGTTTGTGTGTTTCAGAGAAGACAACAAGAGGCAGAGAAACCATCTTGTTCTTCAGTAGAAGCTGGACATGAAGTTGAGGAACCTTCAGGGTCTGACGTGAGATCTCGGCTCGAGCTCCTCACGTTTATCTTCGTCTAGATATTGTTTTCATTCTTTTGATCTTCATCTAAATTAACTCGATCTCAGCGCAGTCGTGATGAGATGAGAACCTTCCATCTCCATCTTCTCAGAGCCTGGACGTCCGACTGGAAACGAAACTTCATGGAAGTCAACTCTTCATTCACAGCAGTTTCCTGTCCAGGCTCCGCCCCTTCCGTCTCCACAGGAAGTGGAACCTGCTGTCGTCGCATCAGTGGTTTTCTTCACTTTAAGATCTTAAATGTTGTCTCAAGAACCTCCACTGAAGATCTCATGAGATGGTTCCTCAGGAGGTTCCTCAGGAGGTTCCTCAGGAGGACATGTGTCTTCTAGCTTAACTCTCTTTCCAGCTACTCTCCCCTCACTCGTGAACCAGACCCTCAGATACTTCTGTCAACAGAGTCATATGAACG
>JACEEU010000020.1:21122840-21132840 GCA_016630915.1 Callionymus lyra
AAATTACTAAAAGTGAAGAAGCTTCTCCTCAAATATGTTTATTTCCTCTGGGATTAACTGGGATTAAGATGTTTCTCTGACACAAACATTAACTTAAATCCAGGAGCATGAGTTGACTTTGACTGAAGACACAACAAGATGCACTTTATCTTCAACACACTTGTGTCAACACTTGATGAGACACTTGTGTTTAAATTTACTTCTAGAATTATTATGTTCAGACCACGACTTGTAACTGCCTGAGGTTTGGACCGCAGTCGCCATTGACTGTGGCTTGAAGAGAGGAGGAGGAGGAGGAGGAGGAGGAGGAGGAGGAGGAGGAGGAGGAGGAGGAGGAGGAGGAGGAGGAGGAGGAAGAAGGAGGAGAAGAGGAGAGGGAGGAGGAAGAGGAGGAGGAGAGGAAAAGGAGGAGGAGGAGGAGGAGGAAGGAGGAGGAGAAGAGGAGAGGAGGAGGAAGAGGAGGAGCAGGAAAAGGAGGAGGAGGAGGAGGAGGAAGAAGGAGGAGAAGAGGAGAGGAGGAGGTGGAGGAGGAGCAGGAAAAGGAGGAGGAGGAGGAGGAGGAGGAGGAGGAGGAGGAGGAAGAAGGAGGAGAAGAGGAGAGGGAGGAGGAGGAGGAGGAGGAGGAGGAGGAGGAGGAGGAGGAGGAGGAGGAGGAGGAGGAACAGGATGAGGAGGAGGACAAATATATAATAACAAGTATGTTGTTAGAAAATGGAACTAAACATCAACTTCATTCATCAATAGTTTCATGAAAACATTATATTTTTTATCTTTTATTTTGACGTTTCATCTTTAAATTCATGGAAACAAAACCTTTATTGTGAAATAATAATGAACTTGAAAGATCTGTTTCTAACTATTACTTACTTCCTGTTTCCTGTTTATCAATAAAGTTCTATTTATTTAGTTGTTTATTCTTTTGACTTTTGTTTATATTTGTGCCTTTGATCTGCGTTTCAACATCTACAGTAGTTTACTCTTTGATATACAGGAGGAGGAGGAGGAGGAGGAGGAGGAGGAGGAGGAGGAGGAGGAGGAGGAGGAGGAGGAGGAGGAAAAGGAAAAGGAGGAAGAGTAGAGGAAAAGGAGGAGGAGGAACAGGAGGAGGAGGAGAAAAGTTGCCGCAGTTACTCCTGCAGTCCCAACACGAGCAGTGACGCCAACAGGAAACATCAAGAGTCAAACAAACATCGTTTCTCTGCAGTTTCTCAGCGAATATTCTTTCTTTACCTTTTCTTTTCTTTTCTTTTCTTTTCTTTTCTTTTCTTTACTTTACTTTTCTCTTCTCTTCTCTTCTTTTCTCTTCGGATCGACGCGATTAATCCAGTTGAAGAGACTCGATCTGATCGGACTCTCCTTCTTCTCCCTCCTCCTTCTCCTCCTTCTCTTCCTCCACGAGTCGTTTCTCCTCCTAGTTCCTCCTCCTGCTCGCTCCAAGCATCACATTCCAGCGCGTCTCCACAATGAAGGAGGTGATCCTCAGGACAGCAGGACCGCGAGGACAGCGAGGACACTCCCTCCGTCTGACCGCACAGAGACGCCCTTCCCGCCGCAGTCCCGCCCTCTGAGCTCCAGCTCTGCGTGAAACGAGGAGAAACACATTTGATTTAAAGCGACACTTATTCTTCATTCACTGTTCGAATAAAGACGTGAATGTAACAGTAATGCGTTTAAATAAGTGTAACGATGATAAACATACAATACACGTTTTTTAATTGTTTAAAACATCTTTTAGATCACATGATTATTGTTATTATTTACATCATTATTCATGTTATTATTGACTTTCACAGGGATTTTAACTTCATCTCATCAGGAGTAACAGTTAAAAAGATTGAACTGCTGAGAACAATAGAAAAATGCAACATTTTTTTAATATTTACTTAAAGAAACATGGTCTTTGTAACAGCCAGATAGAAGGTGGACATATTTTATATACTAGTCTTATTTGTCATTTTAATCATTATTTGTGTGTCATGTGATCATTCATGTGTGTCATGTGATCATTCATGTGTGTCATATGATCATTCATGTGTGTCATATGATCATTCATGTGTGTCATGTGATCATTCATGTGTGTCATATGATCATTCATGTGTGTCATGTGATCATTTATGTGTGTCATGTGATCATTTATGTGTGTCATGTGATCATTAATGTGTGTCATGTGATCATTCATGTGTGTCATGTGATCATTCATGTGTGTCATATGATCATTCATGTGTGTCATGTGATCATTTATGTGTGTCATATGATCATTCATGTGTGTCATGTGATCATTTATGTGTGTCATGTGATCATTTATGTGTGTCATATGATCATTCATGTGTGTCATATGATCATTCATGTGTGTCATGTGATCATTTATGTGTGTCATATGATCATTCATGTGTGTCATGTGATCATTTATGTGTGTCATGTGATCATTTATGTGTGTCATGTGATCATTAATGTGTGTCATGTGATCATTTATGTGTGTCATGTGATCATGTATGTGTGTCATATGATCATTCATGTGTGTCATATGATCATTCATGTGTGTCATGTGATCATTCATGTGTGTCATGTGATCATTCATGTGTGTCATGTGATCATTCATGTGTGTCATGTGATCATTCATGTGTGTCATGTGATCATTTATGTGTGATGTGATCTCATGTGTTCATGTGATCATTTATGTGTGTCATATGATCATTCATGTGTGTCATGTGATCATTCATGTGTGTCATGTGATCATTCATGTGTGTCATGTGATCATTCATGTGTGTCATGTGATCATGTATGTGTGTCATGTGATCATTCATGTGTGTCATGTGATCATTCATGTGTGTCATGTGATCATTCATGTGTTCATGTGATCATTCATGTGTGTCATGTGATCATTTATGTGTGTCATGTGATCATTCATGTGTGTCATGTGATAATTTATGTGTTTCATGTGATCATTCATGTGTGTCATGTGATCATCATGTGTGTCATGTGATCATTCATGTGTGTCATGTGATCATTCATGTGTGTCATGTGATCATTCATGTGTGTCATGTGATCATTCATGTGTGTCATGTGATCATTCATGTGTGTCATGTGATCATTCATGTGTGTCATATGATCATTCATGTGTGTCATGTGATCATTCATGTGTGTCATGTGATCATTCATGTGTTGTGATCATTCATGTGTTGTGATCATTCATGTGTGTCATGTGACCATCATTCATGTGTGTCATGTGATAATTTATGTGTGTCATGTGACCATCATTAATGTGTGTCATGTGATCATTTATGTGTGTCATGTGATCACATGATCATGTATGTGTGTCATGTGATCATGTATGTGTGTCATGTGATCACATGATCATGTATGTGTGTCACATGACCATCAATGTGTGTCCCATCAAGCGTGTCTGAGGAAGAAGCTTCTGTTGAAGCTGCACCAACACTGGTCACATGACCATCATAGTCACAATCAGGCCTGAGAGGATAAAGATTAACTAAGACCTCCCAGAGAGTTGAGAGCAGCTTTACTGACGGTGACACACATGCATGAATGTGGAGCACAATCATTGTTACACATCTGTTCACACACACACACATGTTTTCATGGTAACACAACATCCAAGTCTAGACAACAGTTTATGTTTGAAACATCAAAGTCAGGAAACATCATCATCATCTTCATCTTCATCTTCATCTTCATCTTCATCTTCATCTTCATCTTCATCTTCATCTTCATCTTCATCTTCATCATCTTCATCATCTTCATCTTCATCTTCATCTTCATCACCATCATCATCATCATCACCATCACCATCACCATCACCATCATCATCATCTTCATAATCTTCATCATCTTCATAATCTTCATCATCATCATCATCATCTTCATCTTCTTCATCATCATCATCATCTTCATCATCATCATCATCTTCATCTTCATCATCATCATCATCATCATCATAATCATCATCATCATCTTCATCTTCATCTTCATCTTCATCTTCATCTACTTCATCATCATCATCATATCTTCATCATCTTCATCTTCATCTTCATAATCTTCATCTTCATCTTCATCTTCATCATCATCTTCATCTTCATCTTCATCATCACCATCACCATCACCATCACCATCACCATCTTCACCTTCATCATCATCATCATATCTTCATCATCTTCATCTTCATCTTCATCTTCATCATCATCATCATCATCATCATCATCATCATCATCATCATCATCATCATCATCTTCATCTTTATCTTTATCTTCATCTTCATCTTCATCTTCATCTTCATCATCATATTCATCTTCATCTTCATCTTCATCATCTTCATCTTCATCTTCATCTTCATCTTCATCTTCATCTTCATCTTCATCTTCAGTACTATTATGGTTATTATTGTTTTTATTACTATGATTGTTATTAATATTATATTATTATTATTATTATTATTATTATTATTATCATTAATAATGTCATTATCATTAATATTGTTATTATTATTGTATTATTATTATTAATATTATTATTATTATTATTATTGTTATCCTTATTATTATTATTATTATTATTATTATTATTATTATTATATTATTATTAATTATTATTATTATTATTATTATTATTATATTATAATTATATTATTATTATTATTATTATTATTATTATTATTATTATTATTATTATTATTATTATTATTATATTATTATTATATTATTATTATTATTATTATTTCTTGACTATTATGTTCTGCTCAAGGATCTATGAAGGTTCACTTCACTGTCTTCTCTGTCAAGTTCCTTCTGAATCTGCAGGACCATCGATCTGGTACTTTCCACTGCAGAGCTTAACACGTCCATCAAGTGCAGACTTACTTCCTGCTGTGAGTGACATCTTTGTCCTCACGTCAGACATGAGCAGTAGATCAGGAGGAAGATTTCTCCTGATGTTCCTGCCTCTCTGAGGTCCTGACAGCAGCTCCTTCTTCTCACCTGCACACACCTGCACACACCTGCACACACCTGCACACACCTGGACACACCTGTACACACCTGTACACACCTGCACACACCTGACACACCTGACACACCTGACACACCTGTGCACACCTGTACACACCTGCACACACCTGACACACCTGCACACACCTGCACACACCTGCACACACCAGAAACACCTGCACACACCTGACACACCTGCACACACCTGACACACCTGCACACACCTGACACACCTGTACACACCTGCACACACCTGCACACACCTGTACACACCTGCACACACCTGACACACCTGCACACACCTGACACACCTGACACACCTGCACACACCTGCACACACCTGCACACACCTGTACACACCTGCACACACCTGCACACACCTGCACACACCTGACACACCTGCACACACCTGACACACCTGCACACACCTGCACACACCTGACACACCTGCACACACCTGACACACCTGCACACACCTGCACACACATGCACACACCTGCACACACCTGACACACCTGCACACACCTGCACACACATGCACACACCTGCACACACATGCACACACCTGCACACACCTGCACACACCTGACACACCTGACACACCTGTGCACACCTGCACACACCTGTACACACCTGCACACACCTGACACACCTGCACACACCTGCACACACATGCACACACCTGCACACACCTGACACACCTGCACACACCTGCACACACCTGTACACACCTGACACACCTGCACACACCTGCACACACCTGACACACCTGACACACCTGACACACCTGACACACCTGACACACCTGCACACACCTGCACACACCTGACACACCTGACACACCTGCACACACCTGGACAGACCTGACACACCTGCACACACCTGGACACACCTGGACAGACCTGACACACCTGCACACACCTGGACAGACCTGCAAACACCTGCACACACCTGCACACACCTGCACACACCTGCACACACCTGACACACCTGTACAGACCTGAACACACCTGGACACACCATCAGGATCAACTGTCAAACTAATCTGAATCTTCTCAACATTGCTGTGGAATCTGAAGAGACTGAGCATGTTTGGATCTTCTAGTAACTCATGGTGAGTAACCATGATTCAACTATGATGTTAACTCATGATGTTAACTATGATGGTAACTATGATGTTAACTAATTATGTGTAACTATGATGTTAACTATGATGTTAACTATGATGTTAACTATGATGTTAACTATGATGTTAACTATGATGTTAACTATGATGTTAACTATGATGTTAACTATGATGTTAACTATGATGTTAACTATGATGTTAACTCATGATGTTAACTATGATGTTAACTATGATGTTAACTATGATGTTAACTATGATGTTAACTATGATGTTAACTATGATGTTAACTATGATGTTAACCATGATGTTAACTATGATGTTAACTATGATGTTAACTATGATGTTAACTATGATGTTAACTATGATGTTAACTATGATGTTAACTATGATGTTAACTATGATGTTAACTATGATGTTAACTATGATGTTAACTATGATGTTAACTATGATGTTAACTATGATGTTAACTATGATGTTAACTATGATGTTAACTATGATGTTAACTATGATGTTAACTATGATGTTAACTATGATGTTAACTATGATGTTAACTATGATGTTAACTATGATGTTAACTATGATGTTAACTATGATGTTAACTATGATGTTAACTATGATGTTAACTATGATGTTAACTATGATGTTAACTATGATGTTAACTATGATGTTAACTATGATGTTAACTATGATGTTAACTATGATGTTAACTATGATGTTAACTATGATGTTAACTATGATGTTAACTATGATGTTAACTATGATGTTAACTATGATGTTAACTATGATGTTAACTATGATGTTAACTATGATGTTAACTATGATGTTAACTATGATGTTAACTATGATGTTAACTATATGTTAACTATGATGTTAACTATGATGTTAACTATGATGTTAACTATGATGTTAACTATGATGTTAACTATGATGTTAACTATGATGTTAACTATGATGTTAACTATGATGTTAACTATGATGTTAACTATGATGTTAACTATGATGTTAACTATGATGTTAACTATGATGTTAACTATGATGTTAACTATGATGTTAACTATGATGTTAACTATGATGTTAACTATGATGTTACTATGATGTTAACTATGATGTTAACTATGATGTTAACTATGATGTTAACTATGATGTTAACTATGATGTTAACTATGATGTTAACTATGATGTTAACTATGATGTTAACTATGATGTTAACTATGATGTTAACTATGATGTTAACTATGATGTTAACTATGATGTTAACTATGATGTTAACTATGATGTTAACTATGATGTTAACTATGATGTTAACTATGATGTTAACTATGATGTTAACTATGATGTTAACTATGATGTTAACTATGTATGTTAACTATGATGTTAACTATGATGTTAACTATGATGTTAACTATGATGTTAACTATGATGTTAACTATGATGTTAACTATGATGTTAACTATGATGTTAACTATGATGTTAACTATGATGTTAACTATGATGTTAACCATGATGTTAACTATGATGTTAACTATGATGTTAACTATGATGTTAACTATGATGTTAACTATGATGTTAACTATGATGTTAACTATGATGTTAACTCATGATGTTAACTATGATGTTAACTATGATGTTAACTATGATGTTAACTATGATGTTAACCATGATGTTAACTATGATGTTAACTACGATGTTAACTATGATGTTAACTATGATGTTAACTATGATGTTAACTATGATGTTAACTATGATGTTAACTATGATGTTAACTATGATGTTAACTATGATGTTAACTATGATTTCAACTTGTTTTTACAAAAAAAGGTCAATTTTCTTCCATTTGTGTTTCAACTTTAAAGTTAAATGTCACTTTTTTCATTTGGATTTTAACTTGTAAATGAAAAGAAAATATATGAATATATTATATTAATTTTCATTCAAATAAATGAAACAAACTCTGGTTAATTCCAGTTTATTTCCTCAATCGTTGCGTCACTAAAACAAACTCTGACGTGATGACGTAAGAGGACGTGGTTCTCTGGTCTCGAGCTCCTCCGTGTGGCCAAAGTTCGCACTACAGTGTGATCTGTGTGTCACGTGACACTATGAACGCCTGAGAAACAAAAATAAAATAAAATCTAATGAAAAGTATTTTGTTCTTTTCAAGCGTTTATGAAAATGTGAATAAATGTTGTTTTATGTCTAAATAACATTTGAACTGTTGTAGAATAAATACTTCGATTCAAGATTCAGATTCAAAGCGTTTATTGTCAAAAGTACTACGTACCATGAAATTCTTACTTTGTACTCCTAAAAGTGCACAGTAAAAATAAACATATATATATCTATATATATAAATACATATATAAAGAACTATATATACATTTGAAAGAATTAAGAATTAATTTAAAAACAGAGCAACAAGATGTGGTTTAACTGTTGAAATGATGTTGAAACTTTTGTACATGAAGTTTATATTTTAATCTGTTTATCTTTATATATATATATATTTATATTCTATAAATATATTTTATACATTTATTATTGTTTGTTTTTAACACTTTGATCTGCGCGACATTTGAAATGTATCCTTATATTTGATTGACAGCTGTCTATATATATATACATATATATATATATATATATATATATATATATATAAAAAAAAAAAAAAACATTCTGTATATATATAGTTGTATATATATATATATATCATATATACATATACATATATATATATATATAAAAAAAAAATATATATATATATATATGTATATGTATATGTACATACATATGTTTATACTTGTGTTAGGAGTACAAAGGAAGAATGTTATGGTAGAAGTTGACAATAACTGACAATGAACTTTGAATGTTGAATGACATGAAGCCTGATGACTCACAGTGATGATGTCATCACCTCATCTTGATAGGAAGTCCCGGCGCTTCAGGGTCGTGTCGTAACTCGTCACTTCCTCAACGCCTCAGATCCTTCAGAAGATCCTTCAGAAGATCCTCGACATCGACTGGTGAGAACTTTTCTTTCCTTCAACATTGAAGATCAAAAGTCAAAGAGGTTTAAAGATCGAGATAAGAGTCGAGATAAGAGTCGAGACAAAAACCTTTGAACTTTTGAATCATTTTCAACATCAAACCTTCGACTCGATCCAAGATTTAATCTTTGGTTGTTTGACGACATGTTTCCACACGAACCTTCTTCTCAATGTTTCTCTTATGATGTTTTTCTCTTGGAATCATAACTTAAATACTTTTACAATCTTTTATATTTTAATATATATTATATATTTATTGTTTATACTTTTGTCATTTAATACGTTTCTACATCATTTATGTTCTCAAGTCTCACTTCCTGCTTTTATTGTGAAGGCCTGGTGTGTGTTTGTGACCTGAGTGTGTTCCTCAAGATCTTCTTACCTTCTCAAGATCTTCTTACCTTCTCAAGATCTTCTTAAATTCTCAAGATCTTCTTAAATTCTCAAGATAATAAAATAATAATAATAATAATAATCTCTATTTATATAGCTCTTCTGAACTTCTCAAGATCTTCTTACCTTCACAAGATCTTCTTACCTTCTCAAGATCTTCTTACCTTCTCAAGATCTTCTTAAATTCTCAAGATCTTCTTAAATTCTCAAGATAATAATAATAATAATAATCTCTATTTATATAGCTCTTCTGAACTTCTCAAGATCTTCTTACCTTCACAAGATCTTCTTACCTTCTCAAGGTCTTCTTACCTTCTCAAGATCT
Organism: Callionymus lyra; assembly: GCA_016630915.1. Taxonomy (NCBI): domain Eukaryota; kingdom Metazoa; phylum Chordata; class Actinopteri; order Syngnathiformes; family Callionymidae; genus Callionymus; species Callionymus lyra. The sequence continues at coordinate 21,132,729 of JACEEU010000020.1, forward strand.
TCTAAACTTCTCAAGATCTTCTAAACTTCTCAAGATCTTCTAAACTTCTCAAGATCTTCTAAACTTCTTAAGATCTTCTGAACTTCTCAAGATCTTCTTACCTTCACAAGAT
>JACEEU010000020.1:21137840-21140340 GCA_016630915.1 Callionymus lyra
GTAAGCAAGTAAGTAAGTAGGTAAGTAAGTAAATAAGTAAGTAAGTAAGTAAGTAAGTAGTAAGTTAAGTAAGTAAGTAAGTAACAGTAAGTAAGTCAAGTAAGTAAGTAAGTAAGTAAGTAAGTCAAGTCAGTAAGGCAAGGCAAGTAAGTAAGTCAGTAAGTAAGTCAGTAAGTCAGGTAAGTCAGTAAGGTAAGTAATTAAGTAAATACAAGGCAGCAGTACGTAGCAAGTAAGTAAAAGTCAAGTAAGTAAGTAAAGTAGGTAAGTAAGTAAGTAAGTAAGGTAGTAAGTCAAGGCAAGTAAGTAAGTTAGTAAGTAAATTAGTGAGTAAGTAAGTCAGTAAGTAAGTAGTAAGTAAGTCAGAGAGGGTAGTAGTAGTAAGTCAGGTAAGTCATAAGTAAGTCAGTAAGTAAGCAAGGGCAAGGCAAGGTAAGTAAGTAAGTAAGTAAGTAAATAAGTAAGCTAAGTAAGTAAGTAAGTCAGTAAGCGTCAGTAAGAGTAAGTGAGTAAGGGAAAGTTCAAGTTAGTTAGTTAGTTACAAGTAAGCAATACAAGTAAGTCTGCTAAGTAAGTAAGTAAGTAAGCAAGCAAGGTCATGTCAGTAAGTAAGTAATCAAAGTAAGTAAGCAGGTTAGTAAGTAAGTAAGTTAGTTAGCACAAGTAAGTAAGTAAGTAAGTAAGTAAACAAGGAGTAGTAAGTCCGTAAGTTAGTCAGTAGTCAGCGTCAGTAAGTACGTAAGCAAGTCAGTAAGTAAGTAAGGCGAGTAAGCAAGTCGGCATAAGTAAGTACAGTAAGTAGTCAGTAAGGTAAGTAAGTAAGTAAGTATAAGAGTAAGTAAGTCAGTAAGTAAGTAAGCTAGTGAGTAAGTAAGCAAGCAGTAAGTAAGTAAGTCAGTAAGTAAGTAAGTAAGTATGTAAGTAAGTAAGTAAGTAAGTAAGTAAGTCAGTAAGTTAGTTAGTTAGTAAGTAAGTCAGTTAGTTAGTTAGTTAGTAAGTAAGTCAGTAAGTAAGTCTGTAAGTAAGTCAGTAAGTAAGTCAGTAAGTAAGTAAGTAAGTAAGTAAGTAAGTCAGTAAGTAAGTCTGTAAGTAAGTCAGTAAGTAAGTCAGTAAGTAAGTCAGTCTGTAAGTAAGTCAGTAAGTCAGTAAGTAAGTAAGTAAGTAAGTCAGTAAGTAAGTAAGTAAGTAATTAAGTAAGTAAGTAAGTAGGTTAGTAAGTAAGTAAGTAAGTAAGTAATTAAGTAAGTAAATAAGTAGGTTAGTAAGTAAGTAAGTAAGTGAGTAAGTAAGTAAGTAAGTAAGTTAGTAAGTAGGTTAGTAGGTTAGTAGGTAAGTCTGTAATTAAGTAAGTAAGTAAGTAAGTAAGTAAAGGTAGAAGTAAGTAAGTAAGTAAGTAAGTCAGTAAGTAAGTCAGTCAGTCAGTAAGTAAGTAAGAAGGGTAAGTCAAGTAAGTAAGTAAGTCAGTAAGTAAGTCTGTAAGTAAGTCAGTAAGTAGGTAAGTAAGTAAGTAAGTAAGTAAGTAAGCAAGTAAGTAAGTAAGTAAGTAAGTAAGTAAGTAAGTAAGTAAGTAAGTCAGTAAGTAAGTGAGCAAGTAAGTAAGTCAGTAAGTAAGTAAGTAAGTAAGTAAATTAAGTAAGTAAGTAAGTAAGTAAGTAAGTAAGTAGGTAAGTAAATGGAAGTAAGAAGTTAGCAAGTAAGGAGGTAAGTCTGTAAGTTAGCCGCAGCGTCAGGCGAGGCAAGTCAGTGGCGTTTAGGCAAGGGAGCAAGAGGTAAGTACGTAAAGTCAGTAAGGTGCGGTCATAAGGTAAGTCAGTAAGGGCAAGCAAGTAAGTCAGTAAGTAAAAGTCAGTAAGTAAGTAAGTATGTCAGTAAAGGTTAATGTAAGTAAGGAATAGCTCAGAAGGTAAGTCAGTAAGTTGAAGAGTAAAGCAAGTTATGTTAGTTAGTTAGTAAGTAAGCAAAGTAAGTCCAGTAAGTAAGTCAGTAAGTAAGTCAGTAAGTAAGAGCAAGTAAGTAAGTCAGTGTAAGGCAAAGTAAGGTTAGTTAGTTCCAGAGTTATTAGTAAGCAAGTAAGCATGTCAATTAGCTGTAAGTAAGTAAGTCAGTAAGTAAGTCAGCAAGTAAGTAGCGAGGCAAGGCAAAGTTAGCAAGTTAGCAAGCAAGCAAGTAAGCGCAAATCATAAAGAAGATAAACTTACAGCAGCTGTGACGTCACTGGTTCTTCTAAAGACAAACTATTCTCGAGTGAAGACGTGAAGATCCAGAGACGAACACATGATGTCACTGGATCGACTGGTGAAGCTGAAGTGAGAAACGAGAAGTTGATACTTCTGTGTCCAGTCCAGGTGACACACGTCAATCAAATCAATAAACACCACCTGTGACGTCATCGTGATGTCATCGTGACGTCATCGTGACGTCATCGTGACGTCATCGTGACGTCATCGTGATGTCATCGTGACGTCATCGTGACGTCATCGTGATGTCATCGTGACATCAT
>JACEEU010000020.1:21150340-21170340 GCA_016630915.1 Callionymus lyra
TCCTCCACCAGGGGGAGACAGAGTCACATGAAGTCGTAACTACTTTCATTTGTTTTCAAACCAAAGCTTTAAAAGCTGCTGGACTCACTGTATCCTCTCGTCCTCAGTCATCATTCTTCCTATAGCTGTGGAGGAGGTAACAACTGCTGCCATCTAGAGGCCGGAAGTTTAACTGCAACACAAACATGAACAAATATTTGTGTTGTTAGTTGTGAATAAAAATAAGAAGGTGAATTATCTTTCTTATAAACTTTAAAAATAACTAATAACAAATGAAATATGATTTTAAAGACAAAATAAACCCAGTGTCTTGAATATTAATACAGTAAAGTGAAATAAATATTGCGACGTATCGTCGTATCAATATTTTAAGTCAGAGACGATATGATGAGTTTTAAGTAAAGTTTAACCAGCGACGATGATTCGTTCATTAAACTTGTCTCAGGTTCTTGTCATTGTTTCGTTCTCTTCAAACACTCCAGACAATGGCGGAGCTTCAGTCTCGACAGCGTCTTTGTGGCGCCTCTTATCTCGCCGCTGCTCCTTTGTTTCTTTGTGCGGCGCTCAAGGACGGTTCGACGGCGTTCCGAGCTGCCACTTAAATGTTCCGTTGAGTGGAACAGGAAGAGAAAGACCATCCTGGAGCGCCGGGAGACGAACACTTAGCGATGATACGAGGCTCTCACGGGTGCTGAGAGAAGGTGTCGTTCACTGCTTTCACACGATTTCAGGAAGTATCGACGTCTGACCTCCGCGAGACGGAGACGCGAGAAGACAAGAGGACGAAGGTGAGACGACGAGAGGACGACGGTGAGACGACGAGAGGACGACGAGAGGACGACGGTGAGACGACGAGAGGACGACGGTGAGACGACGGTGAGACGACGAGAGGACGACGGTGAGACGACGACGGTGAGACGACGAGAGGACCACGGTGAGACGACTGAGAGGACGACGGTGAGACGACGAGAGGACGACGGTGAGACGACGAGAGGACGACGGTGAGACGACGAGAGGACGACGGTGAGACGACGAGAGGACGACGGTGAGACGACGAGAGGACGACGGTGAGACGACGAGAGGATGACGGTGAGACGACGGTGAGACGACGACGGTGAGACGACGAGAGGACGAGAGACGACGGTGAGACGACGGTGAGACGACGAGAGGATGACGGTGAGACGACGGTGAGACGACGACGGTGAGACGACGAGAGGACGACGGTGAGACGACGAGAGGACGACGGTGAGACGACGAGAGGACGACGGTGAGACGACGACGGTGAGACGACGAGAGGACGACGGTGAGACGACGAGAGGACGACGGTGAGACGACGACGGTGAGACGACGAGAGGACGACGGTGAGACGACGAGAGGACGACGGTGAGACGACGAGAGGACGACGGTGAGACGACTGAGAGACGACGGTGAGACGACAGAGGACGACGGTGAGACGACGAGAGGACGACGGTGAGACGACGAGAGGACGACGGTGAGACGACGAGAGGACGACGGTGAGACGACGAGAGGACGACGGTGAGACGACGAGAGGACGACGGTGAGACGACGGTGAGACGACGGTGAGACGACGAGAGGACGACGGTGAGACGACGAGAGGACGACGGTGAGACGACGAGAGGACGACGGTGAGACGTCGAGAGGACTACGGTGAGACGACGAGAGGACGACGGTGAGACGTCGAGAGGACGACGGTGAGACGACGAGAGGACCACGGTGAGACCGCGACCGAGAGGACGACGGTGAGACGACGAGAGGACGACGGTGAGACGACGAGAGGACGACGGTGAGACGACCAGAGGACGACGGTGAGACGACGAGAGGACGACGGTGAGACGACGAGAGGACGACGGTGAGACGACGAGAGGACGACGGTGAGACGACGAGAGGACGACGGTGAGACGATGAGAGGACGACGGTGAGACGACGAGAGGACGACGGTGAGACGACGAGAGGACCGACGGTGAGACGAACGAGAGGACGACGGTGAGACGACGAGAGGACGACGGTGAGACGACCGAGAGGACCACGGTGAGACGACGAGAGGACGACGGTGAGACGCACGACCGAGGAGGACGACGGTGAGACGACGAGAGACGACGGTGAGACGACGAGAGGACGACGGTGAGACGACGAGAGGACGACGGTGAGACGACGAGAGGACGACGGTGAGACGACGAGAGGACGACGGTGAGACGACGAGAGGACCGACGGTGAGACGACGAGAGGACGACGGTGAGACGACTGAGAGGACGACGTGAGAGACGACGAGAGAGGACGACGCGTGACGACGAGAGGACGACGGTGAGACGACGAGAGGACGACGGTGAGACGACGAGAAGACGACGGTGAGACGACGAGAGGACGACGGTGAGACGACGAGAGGACGACGGTGAGACGACGAGAGGACGACGGTGAGACGACGAGAGGACGACGGTGAGACGACGACGGTGAGACGACGAGAGGACGACGGTGAGACGACGAGAGGACGACGGTGAGACGACGAGAGGACGACGGTGAGACGACGAGAGGACGGCGGTGAGACGACGAGAGGACGACGGTGAGACGACGAGAGGACGACGGTGACAGGACGACGCTCCAGAGACGATGACGGTGAGACGACGAGAGGACGACGGTGAGACGACGAGAAGACGACGGTGAGACGACGAGAGGACGACGGTGAGACGACGAGAGGACGACGGTGAGACGACCCGAGAGGACCACGGTGAGACGACGGAGAGACGACGGTGAGACGACGAGAGGACGACGGTGAGACCGATGAGAGGACGACGGTGAGACGACGAGTGAGACCACTGGTGAGACGTCAAGTGAGACCACTGGTGAGACGACGAGAGAAGACGACATGAGAGACGACTAGAGAGAGGACGACGGTGAGACGACGACGACGACGACGGTGAGACGACGAGAGGACACTGAGACGACGTGAGACGACGAGAGGACGACGGTGAGACGACGAGAGACGACGGTGAGACGACGAGAGAAGATGAGACGACGGGCTGAGACGACCAGACGACGACGGTGAGACGACGAGAGACGACGGTCAGACGACGCAGAGGACGACGGTGAGACGACGAGAGGACGACGGTGAGACGACGAGAGGACGACACGGTGAGACGACGAGAGGACGACGGTGAGACGACGAGAAGACGACGGTGAGACGACGAGAAGACGACGGTGAGACGACTAGAGGACGACGGTGAGACGACGACGGTGAGACGACGAGAGGACGACGGTGAGACGACGAGAGGACGACGGTGAGACGACGAGACGACGGTGAGACGACGCAGAGACAACGTGAGACGAGAGGACGACGGTGAGACGACGAGAAGACGACGGTGAGACGACGAGAAGACGACGGTGAGACGACGAGAGGACGACGGTGAGACGATGAGAGACGACGGTGAGACGACGAGAGGATGACGGTGAGACGACGAGAGGACGACTGACGACGAGAGGACGACGGTGAGACGACGAGAGGACGACGGAGACGACGAGAGGACGACGGTGAGACGACGAGAGGACGACGGTGAGACGACGAGGAGGACGACGGTGAGACGACGAGAGGACGACGGTGAGACAGACGAGAGGACGACGGTGAGATGACGAGACAGTGAGACGACGATGACGACGGTGAGACGACGGAGACGACGGTGAGAGATGAGAGAGACGACGATGAGACGACGAGAGGACGACGGTGAGACGACGAGAGACGACGGTGAGACGACGAGAAGACGACGAGAGAGACGACGAGAGACGACGGTGAGACGACGACGAGGACGACGGTGAGGACGAGGACGACGGTGAGACGACGAGAGGACGACGGTGAGACGACGAGAGGACGACGTGAGACGACGAGAGACGACGGTGAGACGCACGAGAGGACGACGGTGAGACGACGAGAGGACGACGGTGAGACGACGGCGAGACGACGACGACGGTGAGACGACGAGAAGACGACGGTGAGACGACGAGACGACGAGACGACGGTGAGACGACGAGAGGACGACGGTGAGACGACGAGAAGATGACGGTGAGACGACGAGATGGACGACGGTGAGACGACGAGAAGACGACGGTGAGACGACGTGAGACGACGGTGAGACGACGACGAGATGACGGGAGACGACGGCGAGACGACGAGAAGATGACGGTGAGACGACGAGAGGACGACGGCGAGACGACGAGAGGACGACGGTGAGACGACGAGAGACGACGGTGAGACGACGAGAGACGACGAGACGAGAGATGACGGAGATGACGACGATGACGACGGTGAGACGACGAGAGGACGACGGCGAGACGACGTGAGGACGACGGTGAGACGACGAGACGACGGGTGACGACGACGAGATGACGAGACTACGGCGAGACGACGGTGAGACGACGAGACGACGACGGCGAGACGACGAGAGATGACGATGAGACGACGAGAGACGACGGTGAGACGACGAGAGGACGACGGTGAGACGACGAGAGGACGACGGTGAGACGACGAGACGGTAAGAGAGGAATAACGGTGAGACGCACGAGAGGACGACGGTGAGACGACGAGACGCCTTAGGAGACGACGGTGAGACGACGAGAGACGACGGTGAGACGACGAGAAGACGACGGTGAGACGACGAGAGGACGACGGTGAGACGACGAGAGGACGACGGTGAGACGACGAGAAGATGACGGTGAGACGACGAGAGGACGACGGTGAGACGATGAGAGGACGACGGTGAGACGACGAGAGGACGACGGTGAGACGACGAGAAGATGACGGTGAGACGACGAGAGGACGACGGTGAGACGACGAGAGGACGACGGTGAGACGACGAGACGACGGTGAGACTACGAGAAGATGACGGTGAGACGACGAGAGGACGACGGTGAGACGACGAGAAGACGACGGTGAGACGACGAGAGGATGACGGTGAGACGACGAGAGGACGACGGTGAGACGACGAGAAGATGACGGTGAGACGACGAGAGGACGACGGTGAGACGACGAGAAGATGACGGTGAGACGACGAGAGGACGACGGTGAGACGACGAGAAGATGACGGTGAGACGACGAGAGGACGACGGTGAGACGACGAGAGGACGACGGTGAGACGATGAGAGGACGACGGTGAGACGACGAGAGGACGACGGTGAGACGACGAGAGGACGACGGTGAGACGACGAGAGGACGACGAGAAGACGACGAGAGGACGACGGTGAGACGATGAGAGGACGACGGTGAGACGACGAGAGGACGACGGTGAGACGATGAGAGGACGACGGTGAGACGAACGAGACCACGAGAAGACGACGAGAGTGACGATGGGTGAGACCCACGAGAGACGACGAGAAGACTCAACGAGGAGGACGACGGTGAGACTACGAGAGGACGACGGTGAGACGACGACGAGAAGACAGCAAGAAGACGATGGTGAGACGACGGTGAGACGACGAGAGGACGACGGTGAGACGACGAGAGGACGACGGTGAGACGACGAGAAGATGACGGTGAGACGACGAGAGGACGACGGTGAGACGACGAGAAGATGACGGTGAGACGACGAGAGGACGACGGTGAGACGACGAGAAGATGACGGTGAGACGACGGTGAGACGACGAGAAGATGACGGTGAGACGACGAGAGGATGACGGTGAGACGACGAGAGGACGACGGTGAGACGACGAGAAGATGACGGTGAGACGACGAGATGGACGACGTTGAGACGACACGAGAAGACGACGGTGAGACGACGAGAGGACGACGGTGACGACGACAGGAGATGACGGTGAGACGACGAGAGGACGACGGTGAGACGACGAGAGGACGACGGTGAGACGACGAGAAGATGACGGTGAGACGACGAGAAGATGACGGTGAGACGACCCAGAGGACGACGGTGAGACGACGAGAAGATGACGGTGGAGACGACGCGAGAAGATGACGGTGAGACGACGAGAGGACGACGGTGAGACGACGAGTGAGATGACGGTGAGACGACGGGAAGATGACGGTGAGGACGACGAGTGGACGACGGTGAGAGACGGTGAGATGACGACGGTGAGACGACGAGATGACGACGGTGAGACGACGAGAAGATGACGGTGAGACGACGAGAAGATGACGGCGACGACGAGAGGACGACGGAGACGACGACGAGGATGACGGTGAGACGACGGAGAGGACGACGGGAGACGACGGGAAGATGACGGTGGACGACGACGAGACGAGACGACGGTGAGACGACGAGAGACGACGGTAGAGACGACGAGAAGACGACGGTGAGATGACGACGAGAGGGACGACGGTGAGACGACGAGAAGACGACGGTGAGACGACTGAGAGGACGACGGTGAGGACGACGAGAGGACGACGAGGTGAGACGACGGTGAGACGACGGTGAGACGACGAGAGGACGACGGTGAGACGACGAGAGATGACGACGGTGAGACGACGCGAGACGACACGAGACGACGAGAGACGACGGCGAGACGACGAGACGACGACGTGAGACGAGCAGAGACGACGAGACGACGGTGAGACGACGTGAGACGACGAGACGACGGAGACGACGACGAGACGACGGAGAGACGACGGATGAGACGAGACGACGACGACGACGTGAGACGATGACGATGACGACGGTGAAGATGACGACGAGACGACGTGACGACGACAGAGACGACGGTGAGACGACGGAGGACGACGGTGAGACGACTGAGAGACGACGGTGACGACGACGAGACGACGGTGAGACGATGAGAGGACGACGGTGAGACGACGAGACGACGGTGAGACGGACGGCGACGACGAGTGAGACGACGATGAGACGACGGTGAGACGGTGAGACGACGAGAGGACGACGGTGAGACGACGAGAGGACGACGGGAGACGACGAGAGACGACGTGAGACGACGAGGATGACGGTGGAGACGATGAGTGAGACGACGGTGAGACGACGGAGAGACGACGACGGTGAGACGACGAGGGGACGACGGTGAGACGACGAGAAGACGACGGTGAGACGGACAGAGGATGACGGTGAGACGACGAGAGGACGACGGTGAGACGAGTGACGACGGTGAGACGACGAGAAGATGACGGTGACGACGAGAGAGACGACGGTGAGACGACGAGAAGACGACGCGGTTACTCCGAGAAGACGACGGTGAGACGACTAGAGAGGGCCGAGGTGAGACGACGAGAGGACGACGGTGAGACGACGAGAAGACGACGGTGAGACGACTCGAGAGGACGGTGAGACGACTAGAGGGAGACGGTGAGACGACGAGAGGACGACGGTGAGACGACGAGAAGACGACGGTGAGACGACGAGAGGGACGGTGGAGACACGAGAGGACGACGGCCAGAGACGACGAGAAGACGACGGTGAGACGACGAGAGGACGACGGTGAGACCGACTAGGGGCCGACGGTGAGACGACGAGAGAGGTTACGGTGAGACGACGAGAAGACGACGGTGAGATGACGAGAGGCCGGACGGTGAGACGACGAGAGACGACGGGTGAGACGACTAGAGGACGACGGTGAGACGACGAGAGGACGACGGTGGAGACGACGGAAGGACGACGGTGAGACGACGAGAGGACGACGGTGAGACGACGAGAGGACGACGGTGAGACGACGAGAGGACGACGGTGAGACGATGAGAGGACGACGGTGAGACGATGACAGCAGTCGAGCACAGAGCAGTGAAGATGAAGTCAAATGAAGAGACAAAAGCGCTTCCCGGGTGTAATTATGCTTTCATTTCACGGCCAAGTATCCAAATGATGTGAGCAGCATATAGAGGTTCATTAAAGTCATCACACCTCGAGAAGGAACTGGCAGAGAGTGAAGAGCCTGGAGCCTCACGAGGTGAGATTCGAACCCGTCGCCTTCTTCATCGAACCTGTCGCCTTCTTCTTCGAACCTGTCGCCTTCTTCTTCTAACCTGTCGCCTTCTTCTTCGAACCTGTCGCCTTCTTCATCGAACCTGTCGCCTTCTTCTTCGAACCTGTCGCCTTCTTCTTCGAACCTGTCGCCTTCTTCTTCGAACCTGTCGCCTTCTTCTTCGAACCCGTCACCTTCTTCTTCGAACCTGTCGCCTTCTTCTTCGAACCTGTCGCCTTCTTCTTCGAACCTGTCGCCTTCTTCTTCGAACCTGTCACCTTCCTTCTTCGAACCTGTCTCTTCTTCTTCGAACCGCCGAACGCAGCCTTCTTCTTCGAACCTGTCGCCTTCTTCGAACCTGTCGCCTTCTTCTTCGAACCTGTCTAACCTTCTTCTTCGAACCTGTCGCCTTCTTCTTGAACCCGTCGCCTTCTTCGAACCTGTCGCCTTCTTCTTCGAACCTTCTTCTTGAACCTGTCGCCTTCTTCTTCGAACCTGTCGCCTTCTTCTTCGAACCTGTCGCCTTCTTCTTCGAACCTGTCGCCTTCTTCTTCGAACCTGTCGCCTTCTTCATCGAACCTGTCGCCTTCTTCATCGAACCTGTCGCCTTCTTCTTCGAACCTGTCGCCTTCTTCTTCGAACCTGTCGCCTTCTTCTTGAACCTGTCGCCTTCTTCTTCGAACCTGTCGCCTTCTTCTTCGAACCTGTCGCCTTCTTCTTCGAACCTGTCGCCTTCTTCTTGAACCTGTCGCCTTCTTCTTCGAACCTGTCGCCTTGTCCCTTCTTCTTCGAACCTGTCGCCTTCTTCTTCGAACCTGTCGCCTTCTTCTTCGAACCTGTCGCCTTCTTCCTCAAACCCGTCGCCTTCTTCTTCGAACCTGTCGCCTTCTTCTTCGAACCCGTCACCTTCTTCTTCGAACCTGTCACCTTCTTCTTCGAACCCGTCGCCTTCTTCTTCGAACCTGTCGCCTTCTTCTTCGAACCTGTCCTTCCTTCTTCTTCGAACCTGTCGCCTTCTTCTTCGAACCCGTCGCCTTCTTCTTCGAACCCGTCGCCTTCTTCTTCGAACCCGTCACCTTCTTCTTCGAACCCGTCGCCTTCTTCTTGAACCCGTCGCCTTCTTCTTCGAACCTGTCGCCCTCCTTGAACCCGTCGCCTTCTTCTTGAACCCGTCGCCTTCTTCTTCGAACCCCGTCGCCTTCTTCTTCGAACCCGTCACCTTCTTCATCGAACCCGTCGCCTTCTTCTTCGAACCTGTCGCCTTCTTCTTCGAACCTGTCGCCTTCTTCATCGAACCCGTCGCCTTCTTCATCGAACCTGTCTCCTTCTTCTTCGAACCTGTCGCCTTCTTCTTCGAACCTGTCACCTTCTTCTTCGAACCCGTCACCTTCTTCTTCGAACCCGTCACCTTCTTCTTCGAACCCGTCGCCTTCTTCTTCGAACCCGTCGCCTTCTTCATCGAACCCGTCGCCTTCTTCTTCGAACCCGTCACCTTCTGCTTCGAACCCGTCCCCTTCTTCTTCGAACCTGTCGCCTTCTTAGTCGAACCCGTCGCCTTCTTCTTCGAACCCGTCGCCTTCTTCTTCGAACCCGTCACCTTCTTCTTCGAACCTGTCGCCTTCTTCTTCGAACCCGTCGCCTTCTTCTTCGAACCTGTCGCCTTCTTCTTCGAACCCGTCGCCTCTTCATCGAACCTGTCTCCCTTCTTCTTCGAACCTGTCGCCTTCTTCTTCGAACCTGTCACCTTCTTCTTCGAACCCGTCACCTTCTTCTTCGAACCCGTCGCCTTCTTCTTCGAACCCGTCGCCTTCTTCTTGAACCCGTCGCCTTCTTCATCGAACCCGTCGCCTTCTTCAACCTCGAACCTGCTTCGACCCTTCTTCTTCGAACCTGTCACCTTCTTCTTCGAACCCGTCGCCTTCTTCTTCGAACCCGTCGCCTTCTTCATCGAACCCGTCGCCTTCTTCTTCGAACCCGTCGCCTTCTTCTTCGAACCTGTCGCTCTTCTTCTTGAACCCGTCGCCTTCTTCTTCGAACCTGTCGCCTTCTTCTTCGAACCTGTCGCCTTCTTCTTGAACCCGTCGCCTTCTTCATCGAACCCGTCGCCTTCTTCATCGAACCTGTCGCCTTCTTCATCGAACCTGTCTCCTTCTTCTTCGAACCTGTCTCCTTCTTCTTCTAACCTGTCTCCTTCTTCATCGAACCTGTCTCCTTCTTCATCGAACCTGTCTCCTTCTTCATCGAACCTGTCGCCTTCTTCTTCGAACCTGTCGCCTTCTTCTTCTAACCTGTCTCCTTCTTCATCGAACCTGTCTCCTTCTTCTTCGAACCTGTCGCCTTCTTCTTCTAACCTGTCGCCTTCTTCTTCTAACCTGTCTCCTTCTTCTTCTAACCTGTCGCCTTCTTCATCGAACCTGTCGCCTTCTTCATCGAACCTGTCTCCTTCTTCTTCTAACCTGTCTCCTTCTTCTTCTAACCTGTCTCCTTCTTCATCGAACCTGTCGCCCTTCTTCTTCGAACCTGTCTCCTTCTTCTTCGAACCTGTCTCCTTCTTCTTGAACCTGTCGCCTTCTTCTTCTAACCTGTCTCCTTCTTCTTCTAACCTGTCTCCTTCTTCATCAAACCCGTCGCCTTCTTCTTCGAACCTGTCGCCTTCTTCTTCTAACCTGTCTCCTTCTTCATCGAACCTGTCGCCTTCTTCATTGAACCTCTCCCTTCTTCTTCGAACCTGTCTCCTTCTTCATCGAACCTGTCTCCTTCTTCATCGAACCTGTCTCCTTCTTCATCGAACCTGTCTCCTTCTTCTTCGAACCTGTCGCCTTCTTCATCGAACCTGTCGCCTTCTTCTTCGAACCTGTCTCCTTCTTCATCGAACCTGTCTCCTTCTTCATCGAACCCGTCTCCTTCTTCTTCGAACCTGTCTCCTTCTTCATCGAACCTGTCTCCTTCTTCATCGAACCCGTCTCCTTCTTCATCGAACCCGTCGCCTTCTTCATCGAACCTGTCTCCTTCTTCATCGAACCTGTCTCCTTCTTCATCGAACCTGTCTCCTTCTTCATCGAACCTGTCTCCTTCTTCATCAAACCCGTCGCCTTCTTCTTCGAACCTGTCGCCTTCTTCTTCGAACCCGTCACCTTCTTCATCGAACCCGTCGCCTTCTTCTTCGAACCTGTCGCCTTCTTCTTCGAACCCGTCGCCTTCTTCTTCGAACCTGTCGCCTTCTTCATCGAACCCGTCGCCTTCTTCATCGAACCTGTCTCCTTCTTCTTCGAACCTGTCGCCTTCTTCTTCGAACCTGTCGCCTTCTTCTTCGAACCCGTCACCTTCTTCTTCGAACCCGTCACCTTCTTCTTCGAACCCGTCGCCTTCTTCTTCGAACCCGTCGCCTTCTTCATCGAACCCGTCGCCTTCTTCTTCGAACCCGTCACCTTCTGCTTCGAACCCGTCCCCTTCTTCTTCGAACCTGTCGCCTTCTTAGTCGAACCCGTCGCCTTCTTCTTCGAACCCGTCGCCTTCTTCATCGAACCCGTCGCCTTCTTCTTCGAACCCGTCGCCTTCTTCTTCGAACCTGTCGCCTTCTTCTTCGAACCCGTCGCCTTCTTCTTCGAACCTGTCGCCTTCTTCTTCGAACCTGTCGCCTTCTTCTTCGAACCTGTCGCCTTCTTCATCGAACCCGTCGCCTTCTTCTTCGAACCTGTCGCCTTCTTCTTCTAACCTGTCTCCTTCTTCTTCTAACCTGTCTCCTTCTTCTTCTAACCTGTCTCCTTCTTCATCGAACCTGTCTCCTTCTTCATCGAACCTGTCTCCTTCTTCATCAAACCCGTCGCCTTCTTCTTCGAACCTGTCGCCTTCTTCTTCTAACCTGTCTCCTTCTTCATCGAACCTGTCTCCTTCTTCATCGAACCCGTCGCCTTCTTCTTCTAACCTGTCTCCTTCTTCTTCTAACCTGTCTCCTTCTTCTTCTAACCTGTCTCCTTCTTCATCAAACCCGTCGCCTTCTTCTTCTAACCTGTCTCCTTCTTCTTCTAACCTGTCTCCTTCTTCTTCTAACCTGTCTCCTTCTTCATCAAACCCGTCGCCTTCTTCTTCTAACCTGTCTCCTTCTTCTTCTAACCTGTCTCCTTCTTCTTCGAACCTGTCGCCTTCTTCTTCTAACCTGTCTCCTTCTTCTTCTAACCTGTCTCCTTCTTCATCAAACCCGTCGCCTTCTTCTTCTAACCTGTCTCCTTCTTCTTCTAACCTGTCTCCTTCTTCATCGAACCTGTCTCCTTCTTCATCGAACCCGTCTCCTTCTTCTTCGAACCTGTCTCCTTCTTCATCGAACCTGTCTCCTTCTTCATCGAACCCGTCTCCTTCTTCATCGAACCTGTCTCCTTCTTCATCAAACCCGTCGCCTTCTTCATCGAACCTGTCGCCTTCTTCTTCTAACCTGTCTCCTTCTTCATCGAACCTGTCTCCTTCTTCATCGAACCCGTCTCCTTCTTCTTCGAACCTGTCTCCTTCTTCATCGAACCTGTCTCCTTCTTCATCGAACCCGTCTCCTTCTTCATCGAACCCGTCGCCTTCTTCATCGAACCTGTCTCCTTCTTCATCGAACCTGTCTCCTTCTTCATCGAACCTGTCTCCTTCTTCATCGAACCTGTCTCCTTCTTCATCAAACCCGTCGCCTTCTTCATCGAACCTGTCGCCTTCTTCTTCTAACCTGTCTCCTTCTTCATCGAACCTGTCGCCTTCTTCTTCTAACCTGTCTCCTTCTTCATCGAACCCGTCGCCTTCTTCATCGAACCTGTCTCCTTCTTCATCGAACCTGTCTCCTTCTTCATCAAACCCGTCGCCTTCTTCATCGAACCTGTCGCCTTCTTCTTCTAACCTGTCTCCTTCTTCATCGAACCTGTGCCTTCTTCTTCTAACCTGTCTCCTTCTTCATCGAACCCGTCGCCTTCTTCATCGAACCCGTCGCCTTCTTCTTCGAAACCGTCGCCTTCTTGATCGTAACCTGTCAGCCTTCTTCATCGAACCTGTCGCCTTCTTCGTGAACCTGTCGCCTTCTTCTTCGAACCTGTTTCCTTCTTCATGAACCTGTCGCCTTCTTCTTCGAACCTGTCGCCTTCTTAATAGAACTGTCCTTCTTATCGAACCTGTCGCCTTCTTAATAAACCGTCTTATCTCGAACCAAATTCTTGTTCGACAAATCTTCTGACTGTGCCTTCTTGTTGAACCTGTGCCTTCTTCACCCGAACCTGGACTCCTTCATTAACCAGTCCCTTCTTCATGAACCTGTCGCCTTCTTCTTAACCTGTCGCCTTCTTCGAACCTGTCGCCTTTTGAATGCCTTTTTTGAATGGCCTTCTTCATCGAACCGTCGCCTTCTTTGAACCTGTCTCCTTCGAACCTGTCTCCTTCTTTTCTTCGAACCGTGCCGTCTAGATGTGTGTGTAGGTGTGTAGGGAGTGCGTGTGTGCATGTGGCTGGTGTGATGTGTGTATATGTGTTGTGTGTGTTGTTGTGAAAGGCCTGTGTGGTCTTGTACACACAGTGTACCACAGTGCGTGTCTTTTGTGTCTCACCCACAAACATCACATTGTTAAAGCAGGGGGACACGCTACAACAGTCACACACCACCCCCCCGCTGCACCAGTATCTTGAAGATCATGAAGAATGTATCTTGAAGATCATCTTGAAGATCATGAAGAATCATCTTGTGAACTGAAGAATCTTGAAGATCAGAACTTAAGTCATCTTGAAGATCATGAAGAATCATCTTGAAGATCTGAAGATTATCTTGAAGATCATGAAGAATATTTGAAGATCATCTTGTGTGTGTTCATGAAGAATCATCTTGAAGATCATGAAGATTATCTTGAAGATCATGAAGAATCATCTTGAAGATCATCTTGAAGATCATGAAGAATCATCTTGAAGATCATGAAGATTATCTTGAAGATCATGAAGAATCATCTTGAAGATCATGAAGATTGAGTCTTTTGAAGATCATGAAGAATTATCTTGAAGATCATGAAGATCATCTTGAAGATCATGAAGAATCATCTGAGATGATGAAAGTCTTTTGAGTGCGTGAGGATCATCTTGAAGATCATGAAGATTTTGAAGATTATGAAGAATCATGTTGAAAGCATCTGTGAGGATCCATGAAGATCATCTTGAAGATCATGAAGAATCATCTTGAAGATCATCTGAAGAATCATCTTGAAGATCATGAAGATCTCTTTGAAGATCATGAAGAATCATCTTGAAGATCATCTTGAAGATCATGAAGAATCATCTTGAAGATCATGAAGATCATCTTGAAGATCATGAAGAATCATCTTGAAGATCATCTTGAAGATCATGAAGAATCATCTTGAAGATCATGAAGATTATCTTGAAGATCATGAAGAATCATCTTGAAGATCATCTTGAAGATCATGAAGAATCATCTTGAAGATCATGAAGATCATCTTGAAGATCATGAAGAATCATCTTGAAGATCTTGAAGATCATCTTGAAGATCATGAAGATCATCTTGAAGATCATGAAGAATCATCTTGAAGATCATGAAGATCATCTTGAAGATCATGAAGAATAATCTTGCTCAGTCTTTAGTTCAGTTCATGGTCAAGTCTGATGAGGTGTATGAATAGAGATGTTTAGATGTTTGTATAAAGTTACATTCAAGAGTTTTTCAAAATGTATTTGAAATGAATTTCCAGAGAAACACAAACAAGAACGACAAGAACATCAAAGTTTCACTTGATCCTCAGAGAACAATGTTTTGTTGGATCTGCTGCTCAATGATGTTTACATCTTTAAGATTTTAAAGATTTTATCGAACTTCTTACGTTCACGATGCTTCTTTAAAGACTTGAAAGTATTGTGACCATGAAATGATGTTGAGAACATACAAGAGATGAAGGTCAGTTCTTAGAACCCTTGAAGTCGTCACTCGCCCTTGAACCTCTGTTGCACCTGTTGCCACAAACAGCAACGAAGACTCCGGTGGACGATTAAGAAGCTTCAACTTGTTCATGTTCTTTGAAATGAAAGAAAGACGATCGTAACATCAGGTAAGAACAGAAGAAAAGATGTTTTCTTGGAAGGACTTGAGAAGAAAAGGTCGGAGAGAGATTTGAAGCAACGTTTGAAGTAAAGGTCACTGTGACCAAGTGTTTCCACGAGTCTTATTTTTAGATTCTTCTGCACAATAATTGAAGAACAAGAAGTAGAAGAAGTTCTTTTCACGTCCAAACCATCCATGGAATTAAAACTTTCATCACACTTGTGTGTCAAAGAAGGTTCAACTACACAATCACACCCTCGACTCACCTTCACATTAGAACAAGAGAACATCTCCAGCCTGCAGGTGCTCACTTCATCTTCTCCAGACACACAAAGGAAGTGACATCTTCTCCAAACACACACAGGAAGTGACATCTTTTCCAGACACGCACAGGAAGTGACATCTTTTCCAGACACGCACGGGAAGTGACATCTTCTCCAGACACACACAGGAAGTGACATCTTCTCCAAACACACACAGGAAGTGACATCTTTTCCAGACACGCACAGGAAGTGACATCTTTTCCAGACACGCACGGGAAGTGACATCTTCTCCAAACACACACAGGAAGTGAGATCTTCTCCAGACACACACGGGAAGTGACATCTTCTCCAAACACACACAGGAAGTGAGATCTTCTCCAGACACACACGGGAAGTGACATCTTCTCCAGACACACACAGGAAGTGACATCTTCTCCAAACACACACAGGAAGTGAGATCTTCTCCAGACACACACGGGAAGTGACATCTTCTCCAGACACACACAGGAAGTGACATCTTCTCCAGACACACACAGGAAGTGACATCTTCTCCAAACACACACAGGAAGTGAGATCTTCTCCAGACACACACGGGAAGTGAGATCTTCTCCAGACACACACGGGAAGTGACATCTTCTCCAGACACACACAGGAAGTGACATCTTCTCCAAACACACACAGGAAGTGAGATCTTCTCCAGACACACACGGGAAGTGAGATCTTCTCCAGACACACACGGGAAGTGACA
This sequence comes from Callionymus lyra, assembly GCA_016630915.1. NCBI lineage: Eukaryota > Metazoa > Chordata > Actinopteri > Syngnathiformes > Callionymidae > Callionymus > Callionymus lyra. Next base: position 21,166,326 of record JACEEU010000020.1, read on the forward strand.
TCTTCTCCAGACACACACAGGAAGTGACATCTTCTCCAAACACACACAGGAAGTGAGATCTTCTCCAGACACACGGGAAGTGACATCTTCTCCAGACACACACAGGAAGTGACATCTTCTCCAAACACACACAGGAAGTGAGATCTTCTCCAGACACACACAGGAAGTGACATCTTCTCCAAACACACACAGGAAGTGAGATCTTCTCCAGACACACACAGGAAGTGACATCTTCTCCAGACACACACAGGAAGTGACATCTTCTCCAAACACACACAGGAAGTGACATCTTTTCCAGACACGCACAGGAAGTGACATCTTCCCCAGACACACACAGGAAGTGACATCTTCTCTGGACACACACAGGAAGTGAGATCTTCTCCAGACACGCACAGGAAGTGACATCTTTTCCAGACACGCACAGGAACTGACATCTTTTCCAGACACGCACAGGAAGTGACATCTTCTCCGGACACACACAGGAAGTGACATCTTTTCCAGACACGCACAGGAAGTGACATCTTCTCCAGACACACACAGGAAGTGACATCTTTTCCAGACACGCACAGTCAGTAGATCATCAAACACATATGTTTCTTGAAGGAGTCAGTAGATCATCAAACACACATGTTTCTTGAAGGAGTCAGTAGATCATCAAACACAGATGTTTCTTGAAGGAGTCAGTAGATCATCAAACACAGATGTTTCTTGAAGGAGTCAGTAGATCATCAAACACAGATGTTTCTTAAAGGAGTCAGTAGATCATCAAACACAGATGTTTCTTGAAGGAGTCAGTAGATCATCAAACACAGATGTTTCTTGAAGGAGTCAGTAGATCATCAAACACAGATGTTTCTTGAAGGAGTCAGTAGATCATCAAACACAGATGTTTCTTGAAGGAGTCAGTAGATCATCAAACACAGATGTTTCTTGAAGGAGTCAGTAGATCATCAAACACACATGTTTCTTGAAGGAGTCAGTAGATCATCAAACACAGATGTTTCTTGAAGGAGTCAGTAGATCATCAAACACAGATGTTTCTTGAAGGAGTCAGTAGATCATCAAACACACATGTTTCTTAAAGGAGTCAGTAGATCATCAAACACAGATTTTTCTTGAAGGAGTCAGTAGATCATCAAACACAGATGTTTCTTGAAGGAGTCAGTAGATCATCAAACACAGATGTTTCTTGAAGGAGTCAGTAGATCATCAAACACAGATGTTTCTTGAAGGAGTCAGTAGATCATCAAACACATATGTTTCTTGAAGGAGTCAGTAGATCATCAAACACAGATGTTTCTTAAAGGAGTCAGTAGATCATCAAACACAGATGTTTCTTGAAGGAGTCAGTAGATCATCAAACACAGATGTTTCTTGAAGGAGTCAGTAGATCATCAAACACAGATGTTTCTTGAAGGAGTCAGTAGATCATCAAACACAGATGTTTCTTGAAGGAGTCAGTAGATCATCAAACACAGATGTTTCTTGAAGGAGTCAATAGATCATCAAACACAGATGTTTCTTGAAGGAGTCAGTAGATCATCAAACACAGATGTTTCTTGAAGGAGTCAGTAGATCATCAAACACAGATGTTTCTTGAAGGAGTCAGTAGATCATCAAACACAGATGTTTCTTGAAGGAGTCAGTAGATCATCAAACACAGATGTTTCTTGAAGGAGTCAGTAGATCATCAAACACAGATGTTTCTTAAAGGAGTCAGTAGATCATCAAACACAGATGTTTCTTGAAGGAGTCAGTAGATCATCAAACACAGATGTTTCTTAAAGGAGTCAGTAGATCATCAAACACAGATGTTTCTTGAAGGAGTCAGTAGATCATCAAACACACATGTTTCTTGAAGGAGTCAGTAGATCATCAAACACAGATGTTTCTTGAAGGAGTCAGTAGATCATCAAACACAGATGTTTCTTGAAGGAGTCAGTAGATCATCAAGAGAGAGAAGATCGTTCCAAAGCTTAAGAGCAACAGTCTGGAAGGATTTCTCTCCTCTGGTCCTGAAGTTCAGGAACCATTAGTAGATTCTGATCCACAGACCTCAGAGCCCGAGCTGATGTGTAAAGCTGGATCAGATCAGATCATGAAGGTCTGACCATGAATAGATCTGAAAGTAAGAACCAGAATTTTGAAATGATCCTGAAAGAAACTGGAAGCCAGTGAAGAGTTTTAAGGACCAGAGAAATGTGAGTTCTTCTACTAGAGCGGCTCAGAGTTCTGAATCAACTGCAGACGAGAAGATCCTTCTTGTTAAGACATGAAAACAAACTGTTACAATAGCCAGACGAGAAGAAACAACCTTTTAAGATCCAGACATTCCGACAACATTTTCCTAAGTTTAGAGATTTTTCTCAGTTGAACAGTTTCTGGTCAGTTTTCTTCAGTGTTGAACAAAAGACATGTCTTTATCAAATACAACACCCAGGTTTCTCAGGCTCAGTTTGACAGACTGACATAAGTCACTCAAGTACTGACTCAACCCTGAACTTTATCATCAACAATCACCAGAGTTTGACTTTTGTCCACATTTAGCTTCAAAGTGTTTTCACTCATTGTTTGATTTCTAGCAACACTTGACTAAGTTCAGCCTCTGATCAGTTTGATCAACAGAGCAGTAGAGCTGGATGTCATCAGCAAACATGTGGAAGAAACATCTGGAATGATTTTACCGAGGGGAATCAAGTACAGGAAAAACAATAAAGGACCCAGAACAGAACCTTGAAGGATTCCACACAACAGATAATTCAGACCTCATTTGATTGATAGATGGAACACAGACCCAGACAGTCTTCATCCCTCAGTCTTCTCAGCAGGATCTGGTTCAACTGTGTCAAAGGCTGAGGACAGATCCAAGAGAACCAGAACATCATGATGTCACTGGACACCTTCAGTAAGACTGTCTCCGTAGATGTTTCTTGAAGCCAGACTGAAACTTCTCATGGATGTCGCTCTGATCCAGGAACAGCTGCTCAGACACAACCTTCTCCAAGATCTTGGACAAGAATGAAGTTTAGAAATAGGCCTGAAATTACTGAGGTCAGTCGGGTCTAAGCCTGGCTTTTTAAGCAGAGGCTCCACAATGGTTTAAATGCATTGGGAAAAACCCCTGTGGAAAGGGAGAGGTTCACCATATTGGTAACTCAGGGGTCAATTACATCAAATACTTTGATAAAAAGCCTACAAGGAAGGACGTCATCTGAGCAAGGGGAGGGTTTCATCTTGTTCACTAGTGATGAAATATCATGCAGAGATACAGCAGTGAAGGAAGACCAAGAGGAGGAGAGGGGCTCAGAGACAGCAGGGGTTCCAAACAAAGCGGGAGAGATTTTCTCTTTGATCAATTTAATTTTGTCAGTAAAAACCTCAACAATCATTGCTGTCAGCTTCACAGAAGACCGGCGTGATTTGAGGAGCAGGAGACACGAGAGAATTAATCGTGTCAAACAACACTTTGGGGTTTTTCTTATTTGCTTCTACCAGTTTTCTGATGTAATCAGATCTGGCAGTTTCCACCATCTCATTGTAAGAAGACATCAGATCCCTGAGGTGAAGTCTGTGCACCTCAAGTTTAGTGGACTTCCAGAGACACTCAGTCTTTCCACAAAGTCTCTTCAGACTCAGGAGATCTTCATTTGTCCAAGGGCACCGTTTTTTCTACATTTTCAAGTTCGATTTAACAGGTTTGATCCAGTATTTCAACACAATGATCAGTGAAACAGTGAATGACTGTCCACATCTGGGCAATAGCAGAAAAACTGTCTGCAGTATCGGCTGAGATGACACGCCTCTGAGACCTAACTTTCAAAGGCAAAGGTTCAGGGATGAAGTCCAGGTTAAACAAGACCAGAGAATGATCAGATGAACATCATGTTCAGATACATTAGAGATATGAAGTGAAGAGATGAAGAGCATGTCTGTTGAACATGCTTTTATTTTGTCACTTCCTGTTTGTGTGTTAACTCGACAGCTCAATGACAGCCAACCTGCAGCTGCTCCATGA
>JACEEU010000020.1:21175340-21190340 GCA_016630915.1 Callionymus lyra
GTGTGTTTCTTCCAGCAGGTCCTCACAGGACACGCGTGAACAGTGTTGCTGTTAAACACGCTTCTGACATGTTTCAGTGATGATAATGTTTTACGACAACAAGGTCAACAAACGTCGCAAACAAAACGATGACAAACACTAAAAGCACACGGAGCTTCATCTTGAATCAAAGCTGAACCTGAGACACCTGAGACACGTGTGATCACAGGTGTCTCAGGTGTCTCAGGTGCTGAGATGATTGACAGATGATGAGAACTCATGGAAGTGATTTACACGTGTGACGTCCTGGTCCAGAAGAACCAGCGTCAGAACCGAGTCCTGAACACGTCCATCTTGATGCTAACGACGTCTGCAGTTCTGTCCTCAACTGGTTGAGTCTCGACAGTCGAACACAGAGACGTTCATGAGACACGAAGATTGTAAACGATGTGTTCAGTGACACAAATGTTTACTCCTTAAGTGACACAAATGTTTACTCCTTAAGTGACACAAATGTTTACTCCTTAAGTGACACAATCGTTTCCCCTTTGGTTTGACTTGGTTCGGTCACTTCCTGTTTCCTGTCGTTCTCTTCCGGTGAAGATCCTCGTCTGGATCTGAACATGTTTATCTTCTGTGTCTCGAGACATGAAGAGACTCAGTAAGAAAATAAGTAAGTAAGTAAGTAATATTTATTTATATAGCGCTTTTCGAGACCAGGGTCACAAAGCGCTTTAACAATCAAAACAATACTCAAAAAAGTATATACTTTAAAGATCAAGATAATACTGAGAACAACACAGGAGTTCGAGAAATTCAAGGAAAAGCCTGAACAAATAGAAACGTCTTAAGATGTTTCTTGAAGGAGTCAGTAGATCATCAAACACAGATGTTTCTTGAAGGGTTTATTTATTAAATCAAACACAGATGTTTCTTGAAGGAGTCAGTAGATCATCAAACACAGATGTTTCTTGAAGGAGTCAGTAGATCATCAAACACAGATGTTTCTTAAAGGAGTCAGTAGATCATCAAACACAGGTTTTAGATCATCAAACACAGATGTTTCTTGAAGGAGTCAGTAGATCATCAAACACAGATTTTCTTAAGGTCAGTAGATCATCAAACACAGATGTTTCTTAAAGGAGTCAGTAGATCATCAAACACAGGTCCTGAGAAAGATTTCATTAAACACTCAGCAATGTTTCTTGAAGGAGTCAGTAGATCATCAAACACAGATGTTTCTAGTAGATCATCAAACACAGATGTTTCTTGAAGGAGTCAGTAGATCATCAAACACAATGTTTCTTGAAGGAGTCAGTAGATCATCAAACACAGATGTTTCTTAAAGGGGCAGGGGACCCCAAAAGCAAAGAGGTTTAGGAATGTTCCAAAGGCTAGCAAAAAACCGGGAAAAAGGTTTTTTCCCCGGTTTTTGGGGACGCGTGCGTGGAATCAGTAGATTCTGATCCACAGACCTCAGAGCCCGAGCTGGGGTGTAAGGCTTGATCAGATCAGTGATGTAAGGAGGAGCCTGACCATGAATAGATCTGAAAGTAAGAACCAGAATTTTAAAGTTGATCCTGAAAGAAACTGGAAGCCAGTGAAGAGTTTTAAGGAGAAATGTGAGTTCTTCTACTAGAGCGGCTCAGAATTCTGAATCAACTGCAGACGAGACGATCCTTCTTGTTAAGACATGAAAACAAACTGTTACAATAGTCCAGACGAGAAGAAACAAACGCATGGATTATAAGATCCAGATCATGTTCCGACAACATTTTCCTAAGTTTAGAGATTTTTCTCAGTTGAAGGAAACAGTTTCTGGTCAGTTTTCTTCAGTGTTGAACAAGAGGCATGTCTTTATCAAATACAACACCCAGGTTTCTCAGGCTCAGTTTGACAGACTGACATAAGTCACCCAAGTACTGACTCAACCCTGGAATCTTATCATCAGGAGCAATCACCAGAGTTTCAGTTTTGTCCACATTTAGCTGTAAAGTGTTTTCACTCATTGTTTGATTTCTAGCAAACAATTGACTAAGTTCAGCCTTTGGAGCTCAGTTGGGTCAAAAGAGCAGTAGAGCTGGATGTCATCAGCAAACATGTGATAAGAAACATCTGGAAATCTCTGAATGATTTTACCGAAGGGAATCAAGTACAGCAAAAACAATAAAGGACCCAGAACAGAACCTTGAGGGACTCCACACAACAGATCTGCCGATTCAGACCTCATTTGATTGGCAGATACACTAAAACTGCGCCCAGAAAGGTAAGATGAGAACCATTCTAACACAGACCCAGACAGTCTTCATCCCTCAGTCTTCTCAGCAGGATCTGGTTCAACTGTGTGAAAAGGCTGAGGACAGATCCAAGAGAACCAGAACATCATGATGTCACTGGACACTTTCAGTAAAGCTGTCTCCGTAGAGTGATGTTTACGGAAGCCAGACTGAAACTTCTCATGGATGTCGCTCTGATCCAGGAACAGACAGCTGCTCAGACACAACCTTCTCCAAGATCTTGGACAAGAAAGGGAGCTTAGAAATAGGCCTGAAATTACTGAGGTCAGTTGGGTCTAAGCCTGGTTTTTGAGCAGAGGCTCCACAATGCATGTTTAAATGCATTAAAAACCCCTGTGGAAAGGGAGAGGTTCACCATATTGGTAACTCAGGGGCCAATTACATCAAATACTTTGATAAAAAGCCTACAAGGAAGGACGTCATCTGAGCAAGAGGAGGGTTTCATCTTGTTCACTAGTGCTGAAATATCACCCAAAGATACAGCAGTGAAGGAGGACCAAGAGGAGGAGAGGGGCTCAGAGACAGTAGGGGTTCCAAACAAAGGGGGAGAGATTTTCTCTTTGATCAATTTAATTTTGTCAGTAAAAATCTCAACAATCATTGCTGTCAGCTTCACAGAAGACAGACGTGATTTGAGGAGCAGGAGACACGAGAGAATTAATCGTGTCAAACAAAACTTTGGGGTTTTTCCTATTTGCTGCTACCAGTTTTCTGATGTAATCAGATCTAGCAGTTTCTACCATCACATTGTAAGAAGACATCAGATCCCTGAGGTGAAGTCTGTGCACCTCAAGTTTAGTAGACTTCCAGAGACGCTCAGTCTTTCGACAAAGTCTCTTCAGACTCAGTAGATCTTCATTTGTCCAAGGGCACCGTTTTTTCTGAATTTTGAAGTTCGATTTAACAGGTTTGATCCAGTATTTCAACACAATGATCAGTGAACCAGTGAATCAAACTGTCCATATCTGGGCATCAAAGGAAAGACGGTCAAACATAGCAGAAAAACTGTCTGCAGTATCGGCTGAGATGACACGCCTCTGAGACCTAACTTTCAAAGGCTTAGGTTCAGGGATGAAGTCCAGGTTAAACAAGACAAGAGAATGATCACTCAGATGGACATCATGTACAGATACATTAGAAATGTTCAGGCCAAGAGTAAAAACTAAGTCTAAAATGTGGCCTTTTTGATGAGTGGGTTCAGAAACATGTTGCTCAAAATGAAAGGCTTCAGTTAAAGTTAAAAGTTCTTTAGCAGAACAAGATGTGACGTCATCAACATGAAGATTAAAGTCTCCAAGAATAAGGACAGATTCCATCTGAATAATGGAAGATAAGAAGTCACTAAAGTCTTTCAAGAACACTGAAGGACCAGGCGGACGGTAGATTGACACACAATAGAAAGGTCTTGTAGAACCAACCAATAAGAAAACATTTGTAAACGTGAGACGCGAGTGATGAGGACGAGTTACTGAAGCTAGTTCACTAGTAAACATGTTAGATTAAACTAGTTCACTAGTAAACATGTTAGATTAAACTAGGTCACTAGTAAACATGTTAGATTAAACTAGTTCACTAGTAAACATGTTAGATTAAACTAGGTCACTAGTAAACATGTTAGATTAAACTAGTTCACTAGTAAACATGTTAGATTAAACTAGTTCACCAGTAAACATGATAAATTAAACTAGTTCAATAGTAAACATGTTAGATTAAACTAGTTCACCAGTAAACATGATAAATTAAACTAGTTCAATAGTAAACATGTTAGATTAAACTAGTTCACTAGTAAACATGTTAGATTAAACTAGTTCACTAGACGAAAACGTAAACATGTTAGATTAAACTAGTTCACTAGTAAACATGTTAGATTAAAGTAAAGTTCACTAGTAAACATGTTAGATACAGAGTTTTTAAACTAGTTCACTAGTAAACATGTTAGATTAAACTAGTTCACCAGTAAACATGATAAATTAAACTAGTTCAATAGTAAACATGTTAGATTAAACTAGTTCACTAGTAAACATGTTAGATTAAACTAGGTCACTAGTAAACATGTTATATTAAACTAGTTCACTAGTAAACATGTTAGATTAAACTAGTTCACTAGTAAACATGATAAATTAAACTAGTTCAATAGTAAACATGTTAGATTAAACTAGTTCACTAGTAAACATGTTAGATTAAACTAGTTCACTAGTAAACATGTTAGATTAAACTAGTTCACTAGTAAACATGTTAGATTAAACTAGTTCACTAGTAAACATGATAAATTAAACTAGTTCAATAGTAAACATGTTAGATTAAACTCAGTTCACTAGTAAACATGTTAGATTAAACTAGTTCACTAGTAAACATGATAAATTAAACTAGTTCAATAGTAAACATGTTAGATTAAACTAGTTCACTAGTAAACATGTTAGATTCAACTAGTTCACTAGTAAACATGTTAGATTAAACTAGGTCACTAGTAAACAGGTTAGATTAAACTAGTTCACTAGTAAACATGTTAGATTAAACTAGTTCAATAGTAAACATGTTAGATTAAACTAGTTCACTAGTAAACATTATCGTTATTATACCATCCACCTGGTTCTTGAGTCTGAGCTGCTGCTCAAAGACTAAATGCTTTCAAACGTCATAAACTTTTATTGATCACACCTGAGATTTAACTGCTTTGACATATTAGAGTCTGAGCTTCAAGTGATTCTTCGTTTCTTCGCTCGTAAAGCTGCAGGGAAATAACAGCAATTACACCTTCGTCTGTTCCTCCTGTTCCTCCTGTTCCTCCTCCTTCCTCCTCCTTCCTCCTGTTCCTCCTGTTCCTCCTCCTTCCTCCTCCTTCCTCCTCCTGTTCCTCCTCCTGTTCCTCCTCCTTCCTCCTCCTTCCTCCTCCTGTTCCTCCTGTTCCTCCTGTTCCTCCTCCTTCCTCCTCCTTCCTCCTCCTGTTCCTCCTGTTCCTCCTGTTCCTCCTCCTTCCTCCTCCTTCTGTTCCTCCTGTTCCTCCTGTTCCTCCTCCTTCCTCCTCCTGTTCCTCCTGTTCCTCCTCGTTCCTCCTCGTTCCTCCTCGTTCCTCCTCCTTCCTCCTCCTTCCTCCTCGTTCCTCCTCGTTCCTCCTCCTTCCTCCTCGTTCCTCCTCGTTCCTCCTCCTTCCTCCTCCTTCCTCCTCATTCCTCCTCCTTCCTCCTCCTTCCTCCTCGATCCTTCTCCTTCCTCCTCCTTCCTCCTCGTTCCTCCTCCTTCCTCCTCCTTCCTTCTCGTTCCTTCTCGTTTCTCATCGTTCCTCCTCGTTCCTCCTGTTCCTCCTCCTTCCTCCTTGTTACTCCTCATTCCTCCTCGTTCCTCCTCCTTCCTCCTCCTTCCTCCTCCTTCCTTCTCATTCCTTCTCGTTTCTCATCGTTCCTCCTCGTTCCTCCTGTTCCTCCTCCTTCCTCCTTGTTACTCCCTCGTTCCTCCCTCGTTCCCTCCCTCGTTCCTCCTCCTTCCTCCTCCTTCCTCCTCCTTCCTCCTCCCTCCCTCCCCTCCCTCTCCTCCCTCCTCCTTCCTCCTCGTTCCTCCTCGTTCCTCCTCGTTTCTCCTCCCTCCTCCTCCCTTCCTCCTCGTTCCTCCTCGTTCCTCCTCCTTCCTCCTCCTTCCTCCTCATTCCTCCTCCTTCCTCCTCCTTCCTCCTCCTCCCTCCTCCTTCCTCCTCCTTCCTCCTCCCTCTTCCTCCTTCCTCCTCCTTCCTCCTCCTTCCTTCTCATTCCTTCTCGTTTCTCATCGTTCCTCCTCGTTCCTCCTGTTCCTCCTCCTTCCTCCTTGTTACTCCTCGTTCCTCCTCGTTCCTCCTCCTTCCTCCTCCCCTTCCTCATCTGCTTCCTCCTCCCTCCCTCCTCCCTCCTCCCTCCCCTCCCCTTCCTCCCTCGTTCCTTCCTCGTTCCTCCTCGTTTCTCCTCCCTCCTCCTCCTTCCTCCTCGTTCCTCCTCGTTTCCTCCCTCGTTCCTCCTCCTTCCTCCTCCCTTCCTCCTCATTCCTCCTCCTTCCTCCTCCTTCCTCCTCCTCCCTCCTCCTTCCTCCTCCTTCCTCCTCCCTCCTCCTCCTTCCTCCTCCTTCCTCCTCCTTCCTTCTCATTCCTTCTCGTTTCTCATCGTTCCTCCTCGTTCCTCCTGTTCCTCCTCCTTCCTCCTTGTTACTCCTCGTTCCTCCTCGTTCCTCCTCGTTCCTCCTCCTTCCTCCTAGTTCCTCCTCCTTCCTCCTCGTTCCTCCTCCTTCCTCCTCGTTCCTCCTCCTTCCTCCTCCCTCCTCCTCCTTCCTCCTCCTTCCTCCTCCTTCCTCCTCCTTCGTCCTCCTCCCTCCTCCTTCCTCCTCCTTCCTCCTCCTTCCTCCTCCTTCCTCCTCCTTCCTCCTCGTTCCTCCTCCTTCGTCCTCCTCCCTCCTCCTTCCTCCTCCTTCCTCCTCCTTCCTCCTCTGAGGCTCTGATCTCCATCACCACCAGCATCAGCTTCAGGTTCGTCTTCATCACAATATCGATGGATCTTCAGTTGAAACTTCTTTATTAAAATGTTTTTGAATTAATTCTCTTTTTTTAATCGTTTATTCATTTAAACGTTGAATCATTTTAATCAAATCTTAGAGTTTGATGCTCAGAAAGTTCAAAATAGTTTGAAAACAAAGATGTTGTGATGATCCTGCAGCTCTGATGGTGTGAAGATTGAAGGCAGAAGAAGATGTCGGGTCAGTGAGCAGCGTGTTGTGCAGGCGAGCTCTGCTGCTCAACTAATGATCTACTTTGCATGACTTTTAATGAGTTGACTTTAAGCTCTGAGCAGTAATTACTGAGCGTCAGGAACGACTGAAGCGTCCAGACCCGCATCACGGCCCCCGGGGGCCCCGTCTGGCCCCCACACCAGAGGAGAAGGTCCACGAGGAGCAGATGGAGAAGAAGGTCCACGAGGAGCAGATGGAGAAGAAGGTCCACGAGGAGCAGATGGAGAAGAAGGTCCAGGAAGATTCTTCTATGATCGGGTTAATGAGTTCGACACCAGAACCTCCTTCTCGTGGATCCACATCTGGCCCCGGAGACCATCTCATTAACAAACATCAACGTCCCTCGAGCGAGACGTATCTGGAGCAACCTGGAGATAAAACATCCCCTCACCCGTTGGTCACCCGTTTGTCACCCCCTCTTCCCCTATGGAAAAATTGGTTTTTTTCTTTTTTTTTGGGAAATTTTTTTTTTGGTTGTTTTTTTTTTCTTCTCTTCCTCCCTCCCCCCCCCTCAAAACCTGTCACTGGATCCATCCATCCATCCATCCATCCATCCATCCATCCATCCATCCATCCATCCATCCATCCATCCATCCATCCATCCATCCATCCATCCATCCATCCATCCATCCATCCATCCATCCATCCATCCATCCATCCATCCATCCATCCATCCATCCATCCATCCATCCATCCATCCATCCATCCATCCATCCATCCATCCATCCATCCATCCATCCATCCATCCATCCATCCATCCATCCATCCATCCATCCATCCATCCATCCATCCATCCATCCATCCATCCATCCATCCATCCATCCATCCATCCATCCATCCATCCATCCATCCATCCATCCATCCATCCATCCTGGTTATCGGGGGCTGGAGTCTGTCCCAGCTACTCAGGGCGAGAATTGGGGGAAAGCCTGGGCAGGGGGCATCTGCACACAAACCAACTACACACACACACACACACACACACACCTCACACACACACACACCACACACACACACATCACCACCACACACACACACACACACACACACCCACACACAGGTCTGAGACAAACAGTCTCGACTCACACAAAGACACACACACACACACACACACACACACACACACCCACACACACACACACACACACACACACACACACACACACACACACACACACACACACACACACACACACACACACACACACACACACACACACACACACACACACACACACACACACACACACACACACACACACACAGGTCTGAACAAACATCTCGACTCACATCTTCATCAAACACAACGTTGTTGCTTCTAAACTTGGACAAAGTTTTCACTTCAAATACTTTTTATCCTTAAATTTTCTCTGCTCAGCGTTTTTCTTTCTGCCCAGTTTCACTGATGATGGATCTCCTCTGAGGAGCATCATCTTCACCTCAGATAGAAGCTCATGGTTCACGTCCTCCTGCCGTCAGGAGTCAGTGGCAGAAGATGAACGGATGAAAACCAGTAGAAATATATTAATAATGAAGACATTAAACAGATTTTATTTATTTAATAGAGTCACACATCACAACACACACACACACACTGATGATACAATAGAGTCACACATCACAACAACACACACACACACTGATGATACAATAGAGTCACACATCACAACAACACACACACACTGATGATACAATAGAGTCACACATCACAACAACACACACACACTGATGATACAATAGAGTCACACATCACAACAACACACACACACTGATGATACAATAGAGTCACACATCACAACAACACACACACACTGATGATACAATAGAGTCACACATCACAACAACACACACACACCGATGATACAATAGAGTCACACGTCACAACAACACACACACACTGATGATACAATAGAGTCACACATCACAACAACACACACACACTGATGATACAATAGAGTCACACATCACAACAACACACACACACTGATGATACAATAGAGTCAGACATCACAACAACACACACACACTGATGATACAATAGAGTCACACGTCACAACAACACACACTGATGATACAATAGAGTCACACATCACAACAACACACACACACTGATGATACAATAGAGTCACACATCACAACAACACACACACACCGATGATACAATAGAGTCACACATCACAACAACACACACACACACCGATGATACAATAGAGTCACACATCACAACAAACACACACACACTGATGATACAATAGAGTCACACATCACAACAACACACACACACACACTGATGATACAATAGAGTCACACATCACAACAACACACACACACTGATGATACAATAGAGTCACACATCACAACAACACACACACACACCGATGATACAATAGAGTCACACATCACAACAACACACACACACTGATGATACAATAGAGTCACACATCACAACAACACACACACACTGATGATACAATAGAGTCACACATCACAACAACAGACACACACTGATGATACAATAGAGTCACACATCACAACAACACACACACACTGATGATACAATAGAGTCACACATCACAACAACACACACTGATGATACAATAGAGTCACACATCACAACAACACACACACCGATGATACAATAGAGTCACACAACACACACACACACTGATGATACAATAGAGACACACATCACAACAACACACACACACTGATGATACAATAGAGTCACACATCACAACAACACACACACTGATGATACAATAGAGTCACACATCACAACAACACACACACACTGATGATACAATAGAGTCACACATCACAACAACACACACACTGATGATACAATATAGTCACACATCACAACGACAAACACACACTGATGACACAATAGAGACACACATCACAACAACACACACACTGATGATACAATAGAGTCACACATCACAACAACACACACACACACTGATGATACAATAGAGTCACACATCACAACAACACACACACACTGATGATACAATAGAGTCACACATCACAACAACACACACTGATACAATAGAGTCACACATCACACCGACAAACACACACTGATGATACAATAGAGTCACACATCACAACAACACACATACTGATGATACAATAGAGTCACACATCACAACAACACACACACACACTGATGATACAATAGAGTCACACATCACAACAACACACACACACTGATGATACAATAGAGTCACACATCACAACAACACACACACTGATGATACAATAGAGTCACACATCACAACAACACACACACACACACTGATGATACAATAGAGTCACACATCACAACCACACACACACTGATGATACAATAGAGTCACACATCACAACAACACACACACACTGATGATACAATAGAGTCACACATCACAACAACACACACACACTGATGATACAATAGAGTCACACATCACAACAACACACACACTGATGATACAATAGAGTCACACACCACAACAACACACACACACACACACTGATGATACAATAGAGTCACACATCACAACGACACACACACACTGATGATACAATAGAGTCACACATCACAACAACACACACACACACACTGATGATACAATAGAGTCACACATCCACACACAACACACACTGATGATACAATAGAGTCACACATCACAACAACACACACACACTGATGATACAATAGAGTCACACACCACAACAACACACACACACACTGATGATACAATAGAGTCACACATCACAACAACACACACACACTGATGATACAATAGAGTCACACATCACAACAACACACACACACTGATGATACAATAGAGTCACAGTCACACACACACAACGCACACACACACACTGATGATACAATAGAGTCACACATCACAACAACACACACACACTGATGATACAATAGAGTCACACACCACAACGACACACACACTGATGATTTGTTGGTAGAAAACGCACTTTTTCGTCAGGAGAACAGAACAAAGAGTGTGAGGCACGAACACGTCGGTCCGACTGAGTGAACAAGTTAATTAACTTGAAATACTATAAACATGTAAATGACAATTTGTCGCTGGCGTCTCATTAGAGCCGGAATGTTCAGGAACAAATTGAATTTGCAGGAGAAGACGAACGTTCCTGCTCCTCCAGAGAAGATGACGTCACTGACGACACACCAGAGACCGACACAGGTACACAACGTTATTTCAAACACTACAAGATGCTCACACAGATACGACAACATCCTCCACGGTGAAGCTAATCGTGTTAGCATAATTGATACTTTGTTGTGATTACTCTGCGGCTCGACTCTTTATCTCGTGTCTTCTGGGCACAAGTTGATCTGAGGAGCTTCATATCTCACCAACATGTTGTTTCTTCACACTTATGGACCTTTATTAGTGTAACGTCAAGGTTAGCTCAACGCTAATGTCCTCTGAGAGCGGAGAACACTGCCAAGCAGCTCAGCTTCTCTTCACTCTTATAATGTTACGACGTTATTACTTATTGTTACTTATTGTTACTTATTGTTACTTGTTGTTACTTATTGTTACTTGTTGTTACTTGTTGTTACTTGTTGTTACTTATTGTTACTTGTTGTTACTTGTTGTTACCTGTTGTTACTTGTTGATACTTGTTGTTACTTGTTGTTACTTATTGTTACTTGTTGTTACTTGTTGTTACTTGTTGTTACTTGTTGTTACTTGTTGTTACTTATTGTTACTTATTGTTACTTGTTGTTACTTATTGTTACTTGTTGTTACTTATTGTTACTTGTTGTTACTTGTTGTTACTTATTGTTACTTGTTGTTACTTATTGTTACTTGTTGTTACTTATTGTTACTTGTTGTTACTTATTGTTTTACTTGTTGTTACTTGTTGTTACTTGTTGTTACTTGTTACTTGTTGTTACTTATTGTTACTTGTTGTTACTTATTGTTACTTATTGTTACTTGTTGTTACTTATTGTTACTTGTTGTTACTTATTGTTACTTATTGTTACTTATTGTTACTTATTGTTACTTGTTGTTACTTGTTGTTACTTGTTGTTGTTACTTGTTGTTACTTATTGTTACTTGTTGTTACTTATTGTTACTTATTGTTACTTGTTGTTACTTGTTGTTACTTGTTGTTACTTATTGTTACTTGTTGTTACTTGTTGTTACTTATTGTTACTTTATTGTTACTTATTGTTGTTACTTGTTTGTTACTTTGTTATTGTTACTTGTTGTTACTTGTTGTTACTTATTGTTTTACTCTTGTTACTTATTGTTACTTGTTGTTACTTATTGTTACTTGTTATTACTTGTTGTTACTTGTTGTTACTTGTTGTTACTTATTGTTACTTGTTGTTACTTATTGTTACTTGTTGTTACTTGTTGTTACTTGTTGTTACTTATTGTTACTTATTGTTACTTATTGTTACTTATTGTTACTTATTGTTACTTATTGTTACTTATTGTTACTTATTGTTACTTATTGTTACTTATTGTTACTTATTGTTACTTATTGTTACTTATTGTTACTTATTGTTACTTGTTGTTACTTGTTGTTACTTATTGTTACTTATTGTTACTTATTGTTACTTATTGTTACTTATTGTTACTTGTTGTTACTTATTGTTACTTATTGTTACTTGTTGTTACTTATTGTTACTTGTTGTTACTTGTTGTTACTTATTGTTACTTGTTGTTACAGTTGTTACTTGTTGATACTTGTTGTTACTTGTTGTTACTTTTTGTTACTTATTGTTACTTGTTGTTACCTGTTGTTACTCGTTGTTACTCGTGTTACTTGTTGTTACTTGTTGTTACTTGTTACTCGTTGTTACTTGTTAGTTCTTACGTTGTTACTTGTTGTTACTTGTTGTTACTTGTTGTTACTTGTTGTTACTTGTTGTTACTTGTTGTTACTTGTTGTTACTTGTTGTCACTCGTTGTTACTCGTGTTACTTGTTGTTACTCGTTGTTACTCGTGTTACTTGTTGTTACTCGTTGTTCCTTCTTGTTACTTGTTGTTACTTATTGTTACTTGTTGTTACTTGTTGTTCCTTGTTGTTACTTGTTGATACTTGTTGTTACTTGTTGTTACTTATTGTTACTTGTTGTTACTTGTTGTTACTTGTTGTTACTTATTGTTACTTGTTTGTTGTTACTTGTTGTTTGTTACTTCGTTGTTTTCACTGGTGTTACTTGTTGTTACTTGTTGTTCCTTATTGTTACTTGTTGATACTTGTTGTTACTTGTTGATACTTGTTGTTACTTGTTGTCACTCGTTGTTCCTTGTTGTTACTTGTTGTTACTTATTGTTACTTGTTGTTACTTGTTGTTACTTTTTGTAACTTGTTGTTACTTGTTGTTACTTGTTGTTGTCACTTTGTTGTTACTTGTTGTTACTTGTTGTTACTTACTTGTTGTTACTTGTTGTTACTTGTTGATACTTGTTGTTACTTGTTGTTACTTGTTGTTACTTGTTGTTACTTGTTGTTACTTGTTGTTACTTGTTGTTACTTGTTGTTACTTGTTGTTACTTGTTGTTACTTGTTGTTACTTATTGTTACTTGTTGTTACTTGTTGTTATTTATTGTTACTTGTTGTTACAGTTGTTACTTGTTGATACTTGTTGTTACTTGTTGTTACTTGTTGTTACTTGTTGTTACTTATTGTTACTTGTTGTTACTTGTTGTTACTTGTTGTTACTTGTTGTTACTTGTTGTTACTTGTTGTTACTTGTTGTCACTCGTTGTTACTTGTTTGTACTTGTTGTTGTTGTTACTTGTTGTTACTTGTTGTTCTTCGCCTTGCTTACTTGTGGTACTTGTTGTTACTTGTTGTTAACTTGTTGTTACTTCTTGTTACTTGTTGTTACTTGTTGTTACTTGTTGTTACTTGTTGTTACTTGTTGTTACTTGTGGTGAGTACTTGTTGTTACTTGTTGTTACTTGTTGTTACTTGTTGTTACTCGTGTTACTTGTTGTTACTCGTGTTACTTGTTGTTACTTGTTGTTACTTGTTGTTACTTGTTGTTACTTGTTGTTACTTGTTGTTACTTGTTGTTACTTGTTGTTACTTGTTGTTACTCGTTGTTCCTTGTTGTTACTTGTTGTTACTTGTTGTTACTTGTTGTTACTTGTTGATACTTGTTGTTACTTATTGTTACTTGTTGATACTTGTTGTTACTCGTGTTACTTGTTGTTACTCGTGTTACTTGTTGTTACTCGTTGTTCCTTGTTGTTACTTGTTGATACTTGTTGTTACTTGTTGTTACTTGTTGTTACTTATTGTTACTTGTTGTTACTTGTTGTTACTTGTTGTTGTTGTTACTTACTTGTTGTTCCTTCTTGTTACTTGTTGTTACTTATTGTTACTTGTTGTTACTTGTTGTTCCTTGTTGTTACTTGTTGATACTTGTTGTTACTTGTTGTTACTCGTGTTACTTGTTGTTACTCGTGTTACTTGTTGTTACTTGTTGTTACTTGTTGTTACTTTGTTGTTACTTGTTGTTACTTGTTGTTACTTGTTGTGTCCACTTGTTGTTACTCTTGTTGTTACTTGTTGTTACCCTTGCTTGTTACTTGTTGTTACTTGTTGTTACTTGTTGTTACTTGTTGTTACTTGTTGTTACTTGTTGTTACTTGTTGTTACTTGTTGTTACTTGTTGTTACTTGTTGTTACTCTTGTTGTTACTTGTTGTTACTTGTTGTTACTTGTTGTTACTTGTTGTTACTTGTTGTTACTTGTTGTTACCGGGTTACTTGTTGTTACTTCGGGGTTGTTACTTGTTGTTACTTGTTGTTACTTGTTGTTACTTGTTGTTACTTGTTGTTACTCGTGTTACTTGTTGTTACTTGTTGTTACTTGTTGTTACTTGTTGTTACTTGTTGTTACTTGTTGTTACTTGTTGTTACTTGTTGTTACTTATTGTTACTTGTTGTTACTTATTGTTACTTGTTGTTACT
>JACEEU010000020.1:21195340-21205128 GCA_016630915.1 Callionymus lyra
TCAAATCAAGATGATCTGAAGAATCGAGATCATTGTTCGAGTTTAATCTATTTCAACATGTTTACATCGAACCTTAGATGAAATTTAAGAAAACATGTAAGAAATGTTGAATTTATCATTTAATCGTGACTGAAGTGATGACATCATCATCTCAACATCTCAACATCTCAACATCTCAACATCTCAACATCTCATCATCTCATCATCTCAACATCTCAACATCTCAACATCTCAACATCTCAACATCTCAACATCTCAACATCTCAACATCTCAACATCTCATCATCTCAACATCTCAACATCTCATCATCTCAACATCTCAACATCTCAACATCTCAACATCTCATCATCTCAACATCTCAACATCTCAACATCTCATCATCTCAACATCTCAACATCTCAACATCTCAACATCTCAACATCTCATCATCTCAACATCTCAACATCTCAACATCTCATCATCTCAACATCTCAACATCTCATCATCTCAACATCTCAACATCTCAACATCTCAACATCTCATCATCTCATCATCTCAACATCTCAACATCTCAACATCTCAACATCTCAACATCTCAACATCTCAACATCTCATCATCTCAACATCTCAACATCTCAACATCTCAACATCTCAACATCTCAACATCTCAACATCTCATCATCTCAACATCTCAACATCTCAACATCTCATCATCTCAACATCTCAACATCTCATCATCTCAACATCTCAACATCTCAACATCTCAACATCTCAACATCTCATCATCTCAACATCTCAACATCTCAACATCTCAACATCTCAACATCTCAACATCTCAACATCTCAACATCTCAACATCTCAACATCTCAACATCTCAACATCTCAACATCTCAACATCTCAACATCTCAACATCTCATCATCTCAACATCTCAACATCTCAACATCTCAACATCTCAACATCTCAACATCTCATCATCTCATCATCTCAACATCTCATCATCTCAACATCTCAACATCTCAACATCTCAACATCTCAACATCTCAACATCTCAACATCTCATCATCTCATCATCTCAACATCTCAACATCTCAACATCTCATCATCTCAACATCTCATCATCTCATCATCTCATCATCTCAACATCTCAACATCTCAACATCTCATCATCTCATCATCTCATCATCTCATCATCTCATCATCTCAACATCTCAACATCTCAACATCTCAACATCTCATCATCTCAACATCTCAACATCTCAACATCTCAGACGTTCATCTCCAAGAAGACAAAAGTGTGACTGAAGTGATGACATCATCATCTCAACATCTCAGATGTTCATCTCCAGGAAGACAAAAGTGTGACTGAAGTGATGACATCATCATCTCAACATCTGAGACGTTCATCTCCAGGAAGACAAAAGTGTGACTGAAGTGATGACATCATCATCTCAACATCTCAGACGTTCATCTCCAGGAAGACAAAAGGTGTGACTGAAGTGATGACATCATCATCTCAACATCTCAGATGTTCCATCTCCAGGAAGACAAAAGTGTGACTGAAGTGATGACATCATCATCTCAACATCTCAGACGTTCATCTCCAGGAAGACAAAAGTGTGACTGAAGTGATGACATCATCATCTCAACATCTCAGACGTTCATCTCCAGGAAGACAAAAGTGTGACGATCATTTATTCTCCTTAAACACGACACACAGCATGAAAACAAGACGACGAGCAGCAGAAGAATCAAGGTCAGCTCTCAGGTCCTCAAGAGCTCTTCACTGAATCAGGTCATTTCATGTTCAAACCTCCACGTTCTTGTCCTCGAGGGTCTTTGATTGAACGACAGATTCATCTCAGCAGGTCGTCCTGTTTGTGCCCAAACTATCATGAAAACATCTCACTTGTTCTCCTGCGACCAGCAACCAGTTCATTGTTGAAGGAGAACTTGATCCGTTATTTCAAACATCTCCGGATGGAATGATAGGTTTCTTCTAGATCTTCACTAGAACAGGTTCTTGTAGTTTTCTGAGGCTAAGTTTATGATGAACATGTTGTGGACCAGAGATCAGTCTGATCTTCATGCTCTCCATCCTCCTGATGATCTTCATGCTCTCCATCCTCCTGATGATCTTCATGCTCTCCATCCTCCTGATGATCTTCATGCTCTCCATCCTCCTGATGAACTTCATGCTCTCCATCCTCCTGCTGATCTTCATGCTCTCCATCCTCCTGATGATCTTCATGCTCTCCATCCTCCTGCTGATCTTCATGCTCTCCATCCTCCTGATGATCTTCATGCTCTCCATCCTCCTGATGATCTTCATGCTCTCCATCCTCCTGATGATCTTCATGCTCTCCATCCTCCTGATGATCTTCATGCTCTCCATCCTCCTGATGAACTTCATGCTCTCCATCCTCCTGCTGATCTTCATGCTCTCCATCCTCCTGATGATCTTCATGCTCTCCATCCTCCTGCTGATCTTCATCCTCTCCATCCTCCTGATGATCTTCATGCTCTCCATCCTCCTGCTGATCTTCATGCTCTCCATCCTCCTGATGATCTTCATGCTCTCCATCCTCCTGCTGATCTTCATGCTCTCCATCCTCCTGATGATCTTCATGCTCTCCATCCTCCTGATGATCTTCATGCTCTCCATCCTCCTGATGATCTTCATGCTCTCCATCCTCCTGATGATCTCCATGCTCTCCACATGACATCACATGACACATATAAATGATCTCATGACATATAAATGATCACATGACACAAATGATCACATGACACATATAAATGTCA
Organism: Callionymus lyra; assembly: GCA_016630915.1. Taxonomy (NCBI): domain Eukaryota; kingdom Metazoa; phylum Chordata; class Actinopteri; order Syngnathiformes; family Callionymidae; genus Callionymus; species Callionymus lyra. The sequence continues at coordinate 21,198,126 of JACEEU010000020.1, forward strand.
CATGACACATATAAAGGATCGAATGACACATATAAATGATCACATGACACATATAAAGGATCGAATGACACATATAAATGTCACATGACACATATAAAGGATCGAATGACACATATAAATGTCACATGACACATATAAAGGATCGAATGACACATATAAATGTCACATGACACATATAAAGGATCGAATGACACATATAAATGATCGAATGACACATATAATGATCACATGACACATATAAATGATCGAATGACACATATAAATGATCACATGACACATATAAATGATCGAATGACACATATAAATGATCACATGACACATATAAATGATCGAATGACACATATAATGATCACATGACACACATAAATGATCACATGACACATATAAATGATCACATGACACATATAAATGATCACATGACACATATAATGATCACATGACACATATAAATGATCACATGACACATATAATGATCACATGACACACATAAATGATCACAAGACACATTTAAATGATCACATGACACACATAAATGATCACATGACACATTTAAATGATCACATGACACACATAAATGATCACATGGCACATTTAAATGATCACATGACACATATAATGATCACATGACACATATAATGATCACATGACACATATAAATGATCGAATGACACATATAAATGATCACATGACACATATAATGATCACATGACACATATAAATGATTGAATGACACATATAAATGATCACATGACACATATAAATGATCACATGACACATATAAATGATCACATGACACATATAATGATCACATGACACATATAAATGATGACATGACACATATAATGATCACATGACACACATAAATGATCACAAGACACATATAAATGATCGAATGACACATATAATGATCACATGACACATATAAATGATCACATGACACATATAATGATCACATGACACACATAAATGATCACAAGACACATTTAAATGATCACATGACACACATAAATGATCACATGACACATTTAAATGATCACATGACACACATAAATGATCACATGACACATATAAATGATCACATGACACATATAATGATCACATGACACATTTAAATAATCACATGACACATATAAAATGATCACATGACACATATAATGATCACATGACACATTTAAAATGATCACATGACACGTGTACATGATCACATGACACATATAAATGATCACATGACACATATAATGATCACATGACATCAATCAATCCAACACGACATCCAAACATAATAAATTCAATATAAAGCCGTCTCTTGATGTTTTCTTCTTCTAACTTGTTCATTCAAATCTTCTCTGGATCTCGTCGGCACTAACACTCTGTGAAGGTTCATGTGTTCACCAGAGGCTCCATGTGCTCGGCTGATAAATCTTCTCTCGGAGACACAATGGTTCAGACGTCATGAGCTGGTGGAGCATATGCATGATGAGACGTCCAGCAGGGTCGCTCAAGGTCGCCCACAGGGTCAGGACATCCGTGACCACGATGAAGCAAATGTGACGTGACATGTCAGAGCCCGAGAACATCCCTCTCTCTCCTGACACTCACAACAAGAAGTTCTCTGCGACTCTCGGCAGCAGAGAAACACAAAGACAGTCACAGGAAGTCACTCTTGCGTGAAACACACTCACTCGACCCCCTGTGGCTGCCATCACAAGAACACTCTCTTCTACACTGTGTTCAAGCAGCAGCTTTTATTCTCCGTCTCTACTGAGACGTCATCCCACCTCTGACACCTTTGCTGCCACACATCAGTCGGTGACTCTCGCGCACACACATGCATGGCAGGTGAAGGCACACACACACACACACACACACACTCTCACAAACAAACACACACGCACAGACACATACACTCTCACAACACACACACACACACACACACATGCATGCAGGCAAGCACCCATACAATCTCACAGACACAAACACACACACACACACACCCCTACACTCTCACAAACAAACACACACTCACACACATGCACTAACGCACGCACACACACAGACACACTTCACAACAAAGGTCTTCCTCCAGATACGTATGTTATCTGTAAGAAAAGGAATAATCGATGCTAGTGTGAGAGGACAACATGATCAATAATTGATGCTAGTGTGAGACGACAACATGATCAATAATCGATGCTAGTGTGAGACGACAACACGATCAATAATCGATGCTAGTGTGAGACGACAACATGATCAATAATCGATGCTAGTGTGAGACGACAACACGATCAATAATCGATGCTAGTGTGAGACGACAACACGATCAATAATCGATGCTAGTGTGAGACGACAACATGATCAATAATCGATGTTAGTGTGAGACGACAACATGATCAATAAACGATGCTAGTGTGAGACGACAACATGATCAATAATTGATGTTAGTGTGAGACGACAACATGATCAATAATTGATGTTAGTGTGAGACGACAACATGATCAATAAACGATGCTAGTGTGAGACGAAAACATGATCAATAATCGATGCTAGTGTGAGACGACAACACGATCAATAATCGATGCTAGTGTGAGACGACAACACGATCAATAATCGATGCTAGTGTGAGATGACAACATGATCAATAATCGATGCTAGTGTGAGACGACAACACGATCAATAATCGATGCTAGTGTGAGACGACAACATCATCAATAAACGATGCTAGTGTGAGACGAAAACATGATCAATAATCGCATGCTAGAAAGACACGAAAACCCCGATCAATAATCGATGCTAGTGTGAGACGACAACACGATCAATAATCGATGCTAGTGTGAGATGACAACATGATCAATAATCGATGCTAGTGTGAGACAACAACAGGATCAATAATCGATGCTAGTGTGAGACGACAACATGATCAATAATCGATGCTAGTGTGAGACGACAACACGATCAATAATCGATGCTAGTGTGACACGACAACACGATCAATAATCGATGCTAGTGATCAATAATTATCTAGTGTGAGACGACAACATCATCAATAAACGATGCTAGTGTGAGACGACAACATGATCAATAATCGATGCTAGTGTGAGACGACAACACGATCAATAATCGATGCTAGTGTGAGACGACAACATGATCAATAATCGATGCTAGTGTGAGACGACAACACGATCAATAATCGATGCTAGTGTGAGACGACAACACGATCAATAATCGATGCTAGTGTGAGACGACAACATGATCAATAATCGATGCTAGTGTGAGACGACAACATGATCAATAATCGATGCTAGTGTGAGACGACAACACGATCAATAATCGATGCTAGTGTGAGACGACAACACGATCAATAATCGATGCTAGTGTGAGACGACAACATGATCAATAATCGATGCTAGTGTGAGACGACAACATGATCAATAATCGATGCTAGTGTGAGACGACAACAGGATCAATAATCGATGCTAGTGTGAGATGACAACATGATCAATAATCGATACTAGTGTGAGACGACAACATGACCAATAATCGATGCTAGTGTGAGACGACAACACGATCAACAATCGATGCTAGTGTGAGACGACAACATGATCAATAATCGATTCTAGTGTGAGACGACAACATGATCAATAATCGATGCTAGTGTGAGATGACAACATGATCAATAATCGATGCTAGTATGACACGACAACACGATCAATAAACGATGCTAGTGTGAGACGACAACATGATCAATAATCGATGCTAGTGTGAGACGACAACATGATCAATAATCGATGCTAGTGTGAGACGACAACATGATCAATAAATGATCATCATGTTGAATTTTATTGATCACTCTCATGTTAAACTTTATTGATCCTCTCATGTTGAACTTTATTGATCAGTCTCATGTTGAACTTTATTGATCCTCTCATGTTGAACTTTATGATCAGTTTCATGTTGAACTTTATTGATCAGTCTCATGTTGAACTTTATTGATCCGTCTCATGTTGAACTTTATTGATCCTCTCATGTTGAACTAGTCATGTTGAACTTTATTGATCCTCTCATGTTGAACTTTATTGATTCTTTCATGTTGAACTTTATTGATCCGTCTCATGTTGAACTTTATTGATTCTCTCATGTTGAACTTTATTGATCCTCTCATGTTGAACTTTATTGATCCGTCTCATGTTGAACTTTATTGATCCTCTCATGTTGAACTTTATTGATTCTCTCATGTTGAACTTTATTGATCCTCTCATGTTGAACTTTATTGATCAGTCTCATGTTGAACTTAACTCTCATGTTGAACTTTATTGATCCTCTCATGTTGAACTTTATTGATCCTCTCATGTTGAACTTTATTGATCCTCTCATGTTGAACTTTATTGATCCTCTCATGTTGAACTTTATTGATCCGTCTCATGTTGAACTTTATTGATCCTCTCATGTTGAACTTTATTGATCAGTCTCATGTTGAACTTTATTGATCCTCTCATGTTGAACTTTATTGATCCTCTCATGTTGAACTTTATTGATCCTCTCATGTTGAACTTTATTGATCCTCTCATGTTGAACTTTATTGATCAGTCTCATGTTGAACTTTATTTACCCTCTCATGTTGAACTTTATTGATCCTCTCATGTTGAACTTTATTGATCCGTCTCATGTTGAACTTTATTGATCCTCTCATGTTGAACTTTATTGATCAGTCTCATGTTGAACTTTATTGATCTGTCTCATGTTGAACTTTATTGATTCTCTCATGTTGAACTTTATTGATCAGTCTCATGTTGAACTGTATTGATCAGTTTCATGTTGAACTTTATTGATCCTCTCATGTTGAACTTTATTGATCAGTCTCATGTTGAACTTTATTGATCCTCTCATGTTGAACTTTATTGATCCTCTCATGTTGAACTTTATTGATCCTCTCATGTTGAACTTTATTGATCAGTCTCATGTTGAACTTTATTGATCAGTCTCATGTTGAACTTTATTGATCCGTCTCATGTCTTTTATGGTGAATTATGTAACACAACCTGTGACTAACAACATAAAAATCCCAACAAATATTATTATTGTTGACTTCAAGTCCATGAAATTATTTGTTTGTGACCTTCAGGTCTCAGCAGCATCAGTCGAGGACTCTGGAGGACGAGCTGGAGACAAGTGTGTGTGTGTGTGTGTGTGTGTGTGTGTGTGTGTGTGTGTGTGTGTGTGAGTGTGTTCACACGTTCAGGGTCATATGATATTGACCTGTAGGTGACAGGAAGACTCGTCCACTAGAGGGTTGAGTGTTGAAGATGAAGTCTCACCAGAAGGTCACGCTCACATCGAAGGTGTTTGGATCAGAGAGTGATGATGTCATCAGTTCAGTCACATGACTCTAACATGTTTGTTTGTGTTACTATAAGAACAACTTTATTGATCTACACACTCACAGGAACATGTTAGTGAAGCTGCAGCTGATTGAACCACAAGTTACAACATCAACCAATGAGACGCTCTCTTTGTCATAAGCTCCGCCCACTGAGTGAAGCACCTTCACCTCCTCGACACAATCGTGACCAGATTTCTTCGACTTTCTTCGACCATAAAACGTTGGAATGTTAAGAAAAAACAAATGTTTGGAATTCTAGGTTAGAATAACCCTGTCAAGGTTTGTCACTGCGCGTCATCAATTGTCTCCACCTTCAGGGGACTCGTTGTATAAACAAAGAGTGATCACACCTGGATGAGGAGTGAAGCCATTATAACGTCATAATGGACTCTCGTAACCTCTTGTTCGTCCAGATTTCAGAGCAACTTTACGAAGTAATACGTTTAAAACATGGCCATGATGAGAAGTTACTGCGTCTTGAAGAACATTCACTACATGACACCAGAGTTGATACTAGTTGATGTTTAATGACACCAGAGTTGATACTAGTTGATGTTTAATGACACCAGAGTTGATACTAGTTGAAGGTTAATGACACCAGAGTTGATACTAGTTGATGTTTAATGATACCAGAGTTGATACTAGTTGATGTTTAATGACACCAGAGTTGATACTAGTTGATGTTTAATGACACCAGAGTTGATACTAGTTGATGTTTAATGACACCAGAGTTGATACTTGATACTAGTTGATGTTTAATGACACCAGAGTTGATACTAGTTGATGTTTAATGACACCAGAGTTGATACTAGTTGATGTTTAATGACACCATAGTTGATACTAGTTGATGTTTAATGACACCAGAGTTGATACTAGTTGATGTTTAATGACACCAGAGTTGATACTAGTTGATGTTTAATGACACCAGAGTTGATACTAGTTGATGTTTAATGACACCAGAGTTTATACTAGTTGATGTTTAATGACACCAGAGTTGATACTAGTTGATGTTTAATGACACCAGAGTTGATACTAGTTGATGTTTAATGACACCAGAGTTGATACTAGTTGATGTTTAATGACACCAGAGTTGATACTAGTTGATGTTTAATGACACCAGAGTTGATATTAGTTGATGTTTAATGACACCAGAGTTGATACTAGTTGATGTTTAATGACACCAGAGTTGATACTAGTTGATGTTTAATGACACCAGAGTTGATACTAGTTGATGTTTAATGACACCAGAGTTGATACTAGTTGATGTTTAATGACACCAGAGTTGATACTAGTTGATGTTTAATGACACCAGAGTTGATACTAGTTGATGTTTAATGACACCAGAGTTGATACTTGATACTAGTTGATGTTTAATGACACCAGAGTTGATACTAGTTGATGTTTAATGACACCAGAGTTGATACTAGTTGATGTTTAATGACACCATAGTTGATACTAGTTGATGTTTAATGACACCAGAGTTGATACTAGTTGATGTTTAATGACACCAGAGTTGATACTAGTTGATGTTTAATGACACCAGAGTTGATTCTAGTTGATGTTTAATGACACCAGAGTTTATACTAGTTGATGTTTAATGACACCAGAGTTGATACTAGTTGATGT
>JACEEU010000020.1:21205228-21215228 GCA_016630915.1 Callionymus lyra
AGTAGACATGAGTGACATGAGTAGACATGAGTGACATGAGTAGACATGAGTGACATGAGTGACATGAGTAGACATGAGTGACATGAGTAGACATGAGTGACATGAGTGACATGAGTGACATGAGTGACATGAGTAGACATGAGTAGACATGAGTGACATGAGTAGACATGAGTGACATGAGTGACATGAGTGACATGAGTGACATGAGTGACATGAGTGACATGAGTGACATGAGTGACATGAGTGACATGAGTGACATGAGTGACATGAGTGACATGACATGAGTGACATGAGCGACATGAGTGACATGAGTGACATGAGCGACATGAGTAGACATGAGCGACATGAGTGACATGAGTGACATGAGTGACATGAGTAGACATGAGTGACATGTGGAACTGAGTCCATGTTCTCCTCAGTATCTTCTGCTTCTCAGACAATCATTTCTCACTGAACTCCTGCTGACGCTACAACTTGCATCTGCAAACTTCTGTCTTCCTTCTTCTAATCCCCGAGGAGAGCGTCGGACGCTGACAGCAACATAACTCCTTCTCCTGCTTACCTTGTTTACCGTCGTGTTCTCTCTGCAGAGCCATAAAAACAACAAACCACAGCTTTCAGACAAATTGCTGGAGCGCCGAAGATTAACAAGCTTCGCCGCCAACGTCTCCGGAGACTGAAGTTAAATGTTTGTCTCACGACGAGCGACTGATGATCAGACGCTCGCTGATGATCGGATCTTCAACCAGAGTGTCGTCACGTTGCAAAGACGACATCTTGCTTCACCTTTGTGTCGTTTGAGGCTCGTTAGTGCGACGTGTGTCGTCATAGTCGAGCAGCAACACTCGTGGTGTGTGTACAAGTGTGGAGGCGGCGATGTGTTCTTAGTGTGTGTTGTTGTTATTGTTGCTTTCAATAGATTCAAAGGTTCTTCATCAACAATATGTTCATTCAAACGTGTTATTTATGTTTTTTTCTCATGCATTGAAGCCAAAGTGACTAAAAATCCACCATATTCTTCTACAGAACAATAATTAATTTAATAATAAAAAAAAAATATTCATTAAAAACATCAAATTAACATGTTTTGTTCACATTAAACTATTGACTAATAATAATAACAACAACCAAACCAAACGAATGTGTTTAAATCACGACACGTCGCTGTGTTTACAAACATGGTCTCCATGGTAACGGAGCGTCTCCATAGCGACCGAACCGCGTCTGAAACATCTTCGTGTTTCATCTTCAGACTCTTGGACTGAACATGAAGAACAACGAGTCCAGACCTCAGGGCTTCACCTGGCGCACGAGCCCCCCGCAGGTGAGAGACGTCACGTGACGGCGCTAGCGTTAGCATTAGCTTCGTGTTTGACGTGTTATTACGTTTGATCGATCTGTGACGTCACAGCGATGGTCGAGACGCGACGAGAAGTAAATGTTTAAAGTATATGTTTAAAGTATATGTTTAAATATATGTTTAAAGTATATCTTTGAAGTATATCTTTTAAGTAAATGTTTAAAGTATATGTTTAAATATATGTTTAAAGTATATGTTTAAAGTATATCTTTTAAGTATATGTTTAAAGTATATGTTTAAAGTATATCTTTTAAGTATATGTTTAAAGTATATGTTTAAAGTATATGTTTAAAGTATATGTTTAAAGTATATCTTTTAAATATATGTTTAAAGTAAAGTATATCTTTAAAGTATATCTTTTAAGTATATGTTTAAAGTATATCTTTAAAGTATATGTTTAAGTATATTTTAAGTATATGTTTAAAGTATATGTTTAAAGTATATCTTTAAAGTATATGTTTGTTGTTTAAAGTATATGTTTAAAGTATATGTTTAAAGTATATCTTTATTGTTTAAGTAAAAGTATATGTTTAAAGTATATGTTTAAAGTATATCTTTAAAGTATATCTTTAAAGTATATGTTTAAATAAATGTTTAAAGTATATCTTTAAAGTATATCTTTAAAGTATATCTTTAAATGTTAATTTAAAGTATATCTTTAAAGTATATGTTTATTAATATATTAAAATCAATGTTTAAAGTATATCTTTAAATTATATGTATAAAGTATATCTTTAAAGTATATCTATAAAGTATATCTTTAAAGTATATGTATATTAATATATTAAAATAAATGTTTAAAGTATATCTTTAAATTATATGTATAAAGTATATCTTTAAAGTATATGTATATTAATATATTAAAATAAATGTTTAAAGTATATCTTTAAAGTATATCTTTAAAGTATATCTTTAAAGTATATGTAATATTAAATATATTAAAATATGTTAAATAAATGTTTAAAGTATATCTTTAAAGTATATGTATAAAGTATATCTTTAAAGTATATGTATATTAATATATATCAAAGACCTTCATTACCTTCACGATCAGTTACAAAATAGTTCAATCATTAAACGAACATTAATCAGAATCAGAATCAGAATCAGACATTAAGTCGATTCAAGCGTTTGAATCCCATCATCAATCAATAAATCGATCTAAGGACGTGAACCGATGATATATCATCCTTGAATCTTCTCATTACCCAGAATCCTCAGCCCTCGGATCCTTCACCTGATGAGCTTCACGAGAGAAAGAGTGAAGTTTGTCGTTTCAAATGAAGACGGATCATGAAGGTGTAATAGTTTGATCTCAGAGGACATTATTCTTCGCTGATCCATCGCTGAAGAAGAAGCTTCTGGAGACTTGAGTTAGTGATGTCACTTCCTGTCACAGTGACCAGAGGTCGAAGTTCAAAAGATGAATCTAAACTTTGATGTTGAAATGATGATCTGACGCGGGAACATCTGCTGACCTACATAGTGATGAAGATAAATGTTGTTGTTTGTCTTCATCTCTGTTCAGTCAACACAACAACACACAACACAACAACACAACAACACAACAAACACAACCAACACCATCATGAGTGACACACACGTCTGCTCGATCAATAACTTGATCTAGTTTGTTGTTTACGTTTCTTTCATCCTTTCTAGACTCCATCAGGATCTTTGGTGTTTGTTTGTGTTGCTCATGGAAGTGAACACGTTCTTGAAATCAACGTTTGTTTCCATCACTGGGTTGGATCTGAAGGTCATGAACGCTTGAGAAGAACGAAGACCTTTAATCTCATGGATCTGAGAACATGAGCGACACACACTGACTCAACACAAAGCTTCGGAGGTTGTGTGTATGGTTGTGTGTGTGGTTGTGTGTCTGAACATCTTATTGTGCTTCAAAGAATCTGTGGTAGAACCGACTGGAGATGATTGGTGTCCATCAGAAGATCTGGACGAGCAGACGTCGACTGTTTCGCACTCGGTTCAGACGAAGATGTTTCTTTCTTTGCTGGTTTATGTGACATAATAATGTTTCAGTGTTTGTGTCGTCGTGTCACATGATGTCGTTCAGGAGAGGAAGACGCTCCACATTCTTACCCATAATGCACTGAGGTTTTTAGACCTACTTTACCTTCAGTAACTTTGTTCTTGTGTTAAGTTCACACTTTTGTCTACATGTGTAACCGAAGCTTCCAACTGTTGTGTAACCAGTTACAGGAAGTAGATTCATAATCTCAGATCTTCCTTCTTTCTATCTCACTTTCAGTTTAAAGATATATGTGTAGTATTGTCCAGTACTTGACTCTGGTGTTGTGATAGTGTAGTAACAAGTATATATGTGTAGTATTGTCCAGTACTTGACTCTGGTGTTGTGATAGTGTAGTAACAAGTATATATGTGTAGTATTGTCCTGTACTTGACTCTGGTGTTGTGACAGTGTAGTAACAAGTATATATGTGTAGTATTGTCCAGTACTTGACTCTGGTGTTGTGATAGTGTAGTAACAAGTATATATGTGTAGTATTGTCCAGTACTTGACTCTGGTGTTGTGATAGTGTAGTAACAAGTATATATGTGTAGTATTGTCCAGTACTTGACTCTGGTGTTGTGATAGTGTAGTAACAAGTATATATGTGTAGTATTGTCCAGTACTTGACTCTGGTGTTGTGATAGTGTAGTAACAAGTATATATGTGTAGTATTGTCCAGTACTTGACTCTGGTGTTGTGATAGTGTAGTAACAAGGATATATGTGTAGTATTGTCCAGTACTTGACTCTGGTGTTGTGATAGTGTAGTAACAAGTATATATGTGTAGTATTGTCCAGTACTTGACTCTGGTGTTGTGACAGTGTAGTAACAAGTATATATGTGTAGTATTGTCCAGTACTTGACTCTGGTGTTGTGATAGTGTAGTAACAAGTATATATGTGTAGTATTGTCCAGTACTTGACTCTGGTGTTGTGATAGTGTAGTAACAAGGATATATGTGTAGTATTGTCCAGTACTTGACTCTGGTGTTGTGATAGTGTAGTAACAAGTATATATGTGTAGTATTGTCCAGTACTTGACTCTGGTGTTGTGATAGTGTAGTAACAAGGATATATGTGTAGTATTGTCCAGTACTTGACTCTGGTGTTGTGATAGTGTAGTAACAAGTATATATGTGTAGTATTGTCCAGTACTTGACTCTGGTGTTGTGATAGTGTAGTAACAAGTATATATGTGTAGTATTGTCCAGTACTTGACTCTGGTGTTGTGATAGTGTAGTAACAAGTATATATGTGTAGTATTGTCCAGTACTTGACTCTGGTGTTGTGACAGTGTAGTAACAAGTATATATGTGTAGTATTGTCCAGTACTTGACTCTGGTGTTGTGATAGTGTAGTAACAAGTATATATGTGTAGTATTGTCCAGTACTTGACTCTGGTGTTGTGACAGTGTAGTAACAAGTATATATGTGTAGTATTGTCCAGTACTTGACTGTGGTGTTGTGATAGTGTAGTAACAAGTATATATGTGTAGTATTGTCCAGTACTTGACTCTGGTGTTGTGATAGTGTAGTAACAAGTATATATGTGTAGTATTGTCCAGTACTTGACTCTGGTGTTGTGATAGTGTAGTAACAAGTATATATGTGTAGTATTGCCCAGTACTTGACTCTGGTGTTGTGATAGTGTCGTAACAAGTATATATGTGTAGTATTGTCCAGTACTTGACTCTGGTGTTGTGATAGTGTAGTAACAAGTATATATGTGTAGTATTGTCCAGTACTTGACTCTGGTGTTGTGATAGTGCAGTAACAAGTATATATGTGTAGTATTGTCCTGTACTTGACTCTGGTGTTGTGACAGTGTAGTAACAAGTATATATGTGTAGTATTGTCCAGTACTTGACTCTGGTGTTGTGATAGTGCAGTAACAAGTATATATGTGTAGTATTGTCCAGTACTTGACTCTGGTGTTGTGATAGTGTAGTAACAAGTATATATGTGTAGTATTGTCCAGTACTTGACTCTGGTGTTGTGATAGTGCAGTAACAAGTATATATGTGTAGTATTGTCCAGTACTTGACTCTGGTGTTGTGATAGTGTAGTAACAAGTATATATGTGTAGTATTGTCCAGTACTTGACTCTGGTGTTGTGATAGTGTAGTAACAAGGATATATGTGTAGTATTGTCCAGTACTTGACTCTGGTGTTGTGATAGTGCAGTAACAAGTATATATGTGTAGTATTGTCCAGTACTTGACTCTGGTGTTGTGACAGTGTAGTAACAAGTATATATGTGTAGTATTGTCCAGTACTTGACTCTGGTGTTGTGATAGTGTAGTAACAAGTATATATGTGTAGTATTGTCCAGTACTTGACTCTGGTGTTGTGATAGTGTAGTAACAAGGATATATGTGTAGTATTGTCCAGTACTTGACTCTGGTGTTGTGACAGTGTAGTAACAAGTATATATGTGTAGTATTGTCCAGTACTTGACTCTGGTGTTGTGATAGTGTAGTAACAAGGATATATGTGTAGTATTGTCCAGTACTTGACTCTGGTGTTGTGATAGTGTAGTAACAAGTATATATGTGTAGTATTGTCCAGTACTTGACTCTGGTGTTGTGATAGTGTAGTAACAAGTATATATGTGTAGTATTGTCCAGTACTTGACTCTGGTGTTGTGATAGTGTAGTAACAAGTATATATGTGTAGTATTGTCCAGTACTTGACTCTGGTGTTGTGACAGTGTAGTAACAAGTATATATGTGTAGTATTGTCCAGTACTTGACTCTGGTGTTGTGATAGTGTAGTAACAAGTATATATGTGTAGTATTGTCCAGTACTTGACTCTGGTGTTGTGACAGTGTAGTAACAAGTATATATGTGTAGTATTGTCCAGTACTTGACTGTGGTGTTGTGATAGTGTAGTAACAAGTATATATGTGTAGTATTGTCCAGTACTTGACTCTGGTGTTGTGATAGTGTAGTAACAAGTATATATGTGTAGTATTGTCCAGTACTTGACTCTGGTGTTGTGATAGTGTAGTAACAAGTATATATGTGTAGTATTGTCCAGTACTTGACTCTGGTGTTGTGATAGTGTAGTAACAAGTATATATGTGTAGTATTGTCCAGTACTTGACTCTGGTGTTGTGATAGTGTAGTAACAAGTATATATGTGTAGTATTGTCCAGTACTTGACTCTGGTGTTGTGATAGTGTAGTAACAAGTATATATGTGTAGTATTGTCCAGTACTTGACTCTGGTGTTGTGATAGTGTAGTAACAAGTATATATGTGTAGTATTGTCCAGTACTTGACTCTGGTGTTGTGATAGTGTAGTAACAAGTATATATGTGTAGTATTGTCCAGTACTTGACTCTGGTGTTGTGATAGTGTAGTAACAAGTATATATGTGTAGTATTGTCGAGTACTTGACTGTGGTGTTGTGATAGTGTAGTAACAAGTATATATGTGTAGTATTGTCCAGTACTTGACTGTGGTGTTGTGATAGTGTAGTAACAAGTATATATGTGTAGTATTGTCCAGTACTTGACTCTGGTGTTGTGATAGTGTATTAACAAGTATATATGTGTAGTATTGTCCAGTACTTGACTCTGGTGTTGTGATAGTGTAGTAACAAGTATATATGTGTAGTATTGTCCAGTACTTGACTCTGGTGTTGTGATAGTGTAGTAACAAGTATACATGTGTAGTATTGCCCAGTACTTGACTCTGGTGTTGTGATAGTGTAGTAACAAGAATATATGTATAGTATTGTCCAGTACTTGACTCTGGTGTTGTGATAGTGTAGTAACAAGAATATATGTATAGTATTGTCCAGTACTTGACTCTGGTGTTGTGATAGTGTAGTAACAAGAATATATGTATAGTATTGTCCAGTACTTGACTCTGGTGTTGTGATAGTGTAGTAACAAGTATATATGTGTAGTATTGTCCAGTACTTTACTCTGGTGTTGTGATAGTGTAGTAACAAGTATATATGTGTAGTATTGTCCAGTACTTGACTCTGGTGTTGTAGTATTTACAGACCACATGACTCTTGAAGTCGTAACTACTTTCATTTGTTTTCAAACCAAAATATGTCCAAACATCAGCTTTAAAAGCTGCTGGACTCACTGTATCCTCTCGTCCTCAGTCAGCAACAGGATCTCAGTTTAACTGTAACAAAAAAAACTGCGTGAATATATGGATGTTAATTGTAAATGAACAGTGTTGCTGTTTTTAACCAATCAGAGGACAGAACATGTGGTCCAGTGAACGATCGTTCACGTTGTTTGTTACGATGTTTGAAGCCTTAAGTGTTTCCTTCATATTTATCTTCTTCTTCATCATCTTCATCTTCATCTTCATCTTCTTCTTCTTCTTCATCTTCATCTTCATCTTCATCTTCTTCTTCTTCTTCATCTTCATCTTCATCTTCATCTTCATCTTCTTCTTCTTCATCATCTTCATCTTCATCTTCATCTTCTTCTTCTTCTTCATCTTCATCTTCATCTTCATCTTCATCTTCTTCTTCATCTTCATCATCATCATCTTCTTCATCTTCATCTTCATCATCTTCTTCATCTTCATCATCATCATCTTCTTCATCTTCATCTTCTTCATCATCATCATCATCATCATCATCTTCATCATCATCATCTTCATCATCATCATCATCATCATCATCATCATCATCATCATCATCATCTTCATCTTCATCATCATCTTCTTCTTCATCTTCATCATCATCATCTTCTTCATCTTCATCTTCATCTTCATCTTCATCTTCATCTTCATCTTCATCTTCATCTTCATATTTATCATCATCTTCATATTCATCTTCATCTTCATCATCATCTTCATCTTCATCTTCATCATCATCTTCATCTTCATCTTCATCTTCATCTTCTTCTTCATCTTCATCTTCATCATCATCTTCATCTTCATCTTCATCTTCTTCTTCATCTTCATCTTCATATTTATCATCATCTTCATATTCATCTTCATCTTCATCATCATCTTCATCTTCATCTTCATCTTCATCTTCATCTTCATCTTCATCTTCATCTTCTTCTTCATCTTCATCTTCATATTTATCATCATCTTCTTCATCCTCCTCTTACATGAACCTACAGCTCAGAGCTGGTTCCTGAGAAACCTTTCATGGTTTGAAGGTACAATTTAAAATCAGCTCCTGCTGCTGTTTGTATTCTGGTTCTTCAACACGAGCCTCCAGTGATGGATGTGAAGGTTCTGTGGAGTCACTCGCAGAAGTTGAAATGCTATGCTAGCCTTAAATGCTATGCTAGCCTTAAATGCTATGCTAGCCTTAAATGCTGTGCTAGCTGAAATGCTATGCTAGCCTGAATGCTAAATGCTGACCTCATAAGGAGGTCAAACAGGAGATGGACCAGTAATCGTGAAGAACAATATTTCCTCCTTGAAGCCTCATCACAACATGACTGTGTGACCTTTTGTGTTGAAGCACGATCCGTAAACTTGCGTCTGATATGCAGAAGTCCTTCTGTCCTGACCTTCTGAGCGTGGTCTGCTGATGAGGTTCATGATGTTTGCTCTCACTTGTTGACACCAGAGGCCTCTGTGTTCGTCCTTCAGCTTTAATTAGACGACTTTAATGAAGATTCTCTCGCAGCCGTAATTATCTTCTGCTCTGGTGTCACTCAGAGGACGACGAGTCTTAGAGTCAACAATAGAACCTTCAGAGTCAACAATAGAACCTTCAAGTGTTTGGAGCAGATTCAGCAGAAGCTCTGAAGTAACTTTTACTGTCGTGACCTTTGACCCGACAAATCATCGAGTTCAGAGAGTGATGATGTCATCGGTCACATGACTCTTGTCTCGAATGTTTGTGTTACTATAACAACAACTGTATTGACTCACACATGTTTGTGTTACTATAACAACAACTTTATTGACTCACACATGTTTGTGTTACTATAACAACAACTTTATTGACTCACACATGTTTGTGTTACTATAACAACAACTTTATTGACTCACACATGTGTGTGTTACTATAACAAAAACTTTATTGACTCACACATGTTTGATCCATGAAACGGTCGCACACATCGTCATGAAACGGTCGCACACATCGACATGAAACGGTCGCACACATCGACGTGAAACGGTCGCACACATCGACATGAAACGGTCGCACACATCGACGTGAAACGGTCGCACACATCGACATGAAACGGTCGCACACATCATCATGAAACGGTCGCACACATCGACATGAAACGGTCGCACACATCGACGTGAAACGGTCGCACACATCGACATGAAACGGTCGCACACATCGACGTGAAACGGTCGCACACATCGACATGAAACGGTCGCACACATCGACGTGAAACGGTCGCACACATCGACGTGAAACGGTCGCACACATCATCATGAAACGGTCGCACACATCGACGTGAAACGGTCGCACACATCGACATGAAACGGTCGCACACATCGACATGAAACGGTCGCACACATCGACATGAAACGGTCGCACACATCGACATGAAACGGTCGCACACATCGACATGAAACGGTCGCACACATCATCATGAAACGGTCGCACACATCGACATGAAACGGTCGCACACATCGACATGAAACGGTC
>JACEEU010000020.1:21220228-21237728 GCA_016630915.1 Callionymus lyra
CCCTGAGGCTGCCGGTTCAAAACTGTGGATCAATCCGTGTCTGTTCAGCCCTGCAGCGAAGTCTGGACTCAGTTGAAGAAGTTCTTTCTCTTGTTTGACTTTATTAGGAATCTATTCAGTTTCTACTGTGAGTATGAAGCAAATCCTGCTGTTGATAGAATGAATATTAGAATATTAGAAGAATATTAGAATATTATAAGAATATTAGAATATTAGAAGAATATTAGAATATTAGCATATTAGAATATTAGAATATTATAAGAATATTAGAATATTAGAAGAATATTAGAATATTAGAAGAATATTAGAATATTAGCATATTAGAATATTAGAATATTATAAGAATATTAGAATATTAGAATATTAGAATATTATAAGAATATTAGAATATTATAAGAATATTAGAATATTAGAATATTAGAATATTAGCATATTAGAATATTAGAATATTAGAATATTAGCATATTAGAATATTAGCATCATATAATATTAGAATATTAGCATATTAGAATATTAGAATATTAGCATGTTAGAATATTAGCATGTTAGAATACTAGCATATTAGAATATTAGAATATTATAATATTAGCATGTTAGAATATTGGAATATTGGAAGAATATTAGAATATTAGAATATTAGAATATTAGCATGTTAGAATATTGGAATATTAGAATATTATAATATTAGCATATTAGAATATTAGAATATTAGCATATTAGAATATTGGAATATTGGAAGAATATTAGAATATTAGAATATTAGAATATTACAATATTACAATATCAGAATATTAGAATATTAGAATATAAGAAGAATATTATAACATTAGAATATTAGAATATTAGTATATTAGTATAAGAAGAATATTATAACATTAGAATGTTAGAATAAGTATTTTAAATACTGAAATACTGGCTCACGTTAAAAAAAAATCCTGGTGTTGAAACACAAATCGCTGCAATTGAACACTTTGATCCTCCAGAGGTGTGCGTTTGTTGTGTTTGCGTTTGTTTTGTGTGCGTGTCTTGTGTGTGCGTTTGTTGTGTGTGCGTGTCTTGCATGTGTGTGTCTTGTGTGTGTGTGTCTTGTGTGTGTGTCTTGTGTGTGTGTGTCTTGTGTGTGTGTGTGTGTGTCTTGTGTGTGAGTCTTGTGTGTGTGTGTCTTGTGTGTGTCTTGTGTGTGTGTCTTGTGTGTGTGTCTTGTGTGTGTGTGTGTGTGTGTGTGTGTGTGTGTGTGTGTGTGTGTGTGTGTGTGTGTCTTGTATGTGTGTGTGTGTGTGTGTGTGTGCGAGCGAAGACGACGTGAAGGTTGTATGTTCTCATAGGTAACATGTGAGGAACATGTGCAGCTCAGTGATAACGGCGTCACTTGTGTGTTCGTGTGTATATTTACTCCACGTGTGATTGTGTAGATGTTGTCATCACTGACACACAAACAAACGTCTTTCAAAAGAACGAATATCGACGACACAACCTGTCGTGACTTGAAGAAGCAGGTCATAGGTTCAAGTGTTTTAAACTTCACAACACAAGTTACACAACAACACAATGATTAATACAATGATATTTTTGAAGGCAGAAACCTGGAGCAGAACCAGACTCAGTTCATCAGAATATTGTTTGAATTATATATATATTATAAAAAATATTAAATTATATATATATATATTTTATAACAATAAAACTTGTTGTGTTTTTAATAATGAAGCTGAATCTTTAAAACTAACAAAGTACTGCGGACGTGATCACGTGACCGTCTGCGTGAGCCAGGATTGGCTGAGAGTCGATCAGATCCAATCAGAACAAAGATCCAGGACTTGAAGAGTTTCTTCTCGTGTCACATGTTTGATCCTCAACAATATTGGATCTTCTGGATCTTCTGGATCTTCTGGATCTTCTGGATCTTCTGGATCTTCTGGATCTTCTGGATCTTCTGGATCTTCTGGATCTTCTGAGCCGTTGATAAATCCTGACTCTTGACCGTCGAGAACAACATGATGACATCGATCCTGGCGATCATGTGATCCAGAGACTGAGAGGTTCTCCTGGATCACCATCTCCTGCCTGAACCAATCACAGAGCCAGAGTCGGGCTGAGCCGAGGAATGAAGTGGTTCTGATGGTTCTGATGGTTCTGGTGGTTCTGATGTTATGATACAAGTGTAGTTTAGTTTATGTTATGATACAAGTGTAGTTTAGTTTATGTTATGATACAAGTGTAGTTTAGTTCATGTTATGATACAAGTGTAGTTTAGTTTATGTTATGATACAAGTGTAGTTTAGTTTATGTTATGATACAAGTGTAGTTTAGTTTATGTTATGATACAAGTGTAGTTTAGTTTATGTTATGATACAAGTGTAGTTTAGTTTATGTTATGATACAAGTGTAGTTTAGTTTATGTTATGATACAAGTGTAGTTTAGTTTATGTTATGATACAAGTGTAGTTTAGTTTATGTTATGATACAAGTGTAGTTTAGTTTATGTTATGATACAAGTGTAGTTTAGTTCATGTTATGATACAAGTGTAGTTTAGTTCATGTTATGATACAAGTGTAGTTTAGTTCATGTTATGATACAAGTGTAGTTTAGTTTATGTTATGATACAAGTGTAGTTTAGTTCATGTTATGATACAAGTGTAGTTTAGCTTATGTTATGATACGTAAGTGTAGTTTAGTTCATGTTATGATACAAGTGTAGTTTAGTTTATGTAATGATACAAGTGTAGTTTAGTTCATGTTATGATACAAGTGTAGTTTAGTTTATGTTATGATACAAGTGTAGTTTAGTTTATGTTATGATACAAGTGTAGTTTAGTTCATGTTATGATACAAGTGTAGTTTAGTTTATGTTATGATACGTAAGTGTAGTTTAGTTCATGTTACGATACAAGTGTAGTTTAGTTTATGTTATGATACGTAAGTGTAGTTTAGTTCATGTTACGATACAAGTGTAGTTTAGTTTATGTTATGATACAAGTGTAGTTTAGTTTATGTTATGATACAAGTGTAGTTTAGTTTATGTTATGATACAAGTGTAGTTTAGTTTATGTTATGATACAAGTGTAGTTTAGTTTATGTTATGATACAAGTGTAGTTTAGTTTATGTTAAGATACAAGTGTAGTTTAGTTTATGTTATGATACAAGTGTAGTTTAGTTTATGTTACAAGTGTAGTTTAGTTTATGTTATGATACTAAGTGTAGTTTAGTTCATGTTATGATACAAGTGTAGTTTAGTTTATGTTATGATACAAGTGTAGTTTAGTTCATGTTATGATACAAGTGTAGTTTAGTTTATGTTATGATACAAGTGTAGTTTAGTTTATGTTATGATACAAGTGTAGTTTAGTTTATGTTATGATACAAGTGTAGTTTAGTTCATGTTATGATACAAAGTGTAGTTTAGTTCATGTTACGATACAAGTGTAGTTTAGTTTATGTTATGATACGCAAGTGTAGTTTAGTTCATGTTACGATACAAGTGTAGTTTAGTTTATGTTATGATACAAGTGTAGTTTAGTTCATGTTATGATACAAGTGTAGTTTAGTTCATGTTATGATACAAGTGTAGTTTAGTTCATGTTATGATACAAGTGTAGTTTAGTTCATGTTATGATACAAGTGTAGTTTAGTTCATGTTAAGATACAAATGTAGTTTAGTTTATGTTATGATACAAGTGTAGTTTAGTTTATGTTATGATACAAGTGTAGTTTAGTTTATGTTATGATACGAAGTGTAGTTTAGTTTATGTTAAGATACAAGTGTAGTTTAGTTTATGTTATGATACAAGTGTAGTTTAGTTCATGTTATGATACAAGTGTAGTTTAGTTTATGTTATGATACAAGTGTAGTTTAGTTTATGTTACGATACAAGTGTAGTTTAGTTTATGTTACGATACAAGTGTAGTTTAGTTTATGTTATGATACAAGTGTAGTTTAGTTTATGTTATGATACAAGTGTAGTTTAGTTCATGTTATGATACAAGTGTAGTTTAGTTTATGTTAGATATGATACAAGTGTAGTTTAGTTTATGTTACGATACAAGTGTAGTTTAGTTCATGTTATGATACAAAGAGGTGGTAGTTTAGTTTATGTTATGATACCAAGTGTAGTTTAGTTTATGTTACTGATACAAGTGTAGTTTAGTTTATGTTACGATACAAGTGTAGTTTAGTTTATGTTATGATACAAGTGTAGTTTAGTTTATGTTATGATACAAGTGTAGTTTAGTTTATGTTACGATACAAGGTAGTTTAGTTTATGTTAGTGGTAGTTTAGTTTATGTTATGATACAAGTGTAGTTTAGTTTATGTTACGATACAAGTGTAGTTTAGTTTATGTTACGATACAAGTGTAGTTTAGTTTATAAAAAGACAAGTGTAGTTTAGTTTATGTTATGATACAAGTGTAGTTTAGTTTATGTTACGATACAAGTGTAGTTTAGTTTATGTTACGATACAAGTGTAGTTTAGTTTATGTTACGATACAAGTGTAGTTTAGTTTATGTTATGATACAAGTGTAGTTTAGTTTATGTTACGATACAAGTGTAGTTTAGTTTATGTTATGATACAAGTATAGTTTAGTTTATGTTATGATACAAGTATAGTTTAGTTTATGTTATGATACAACTGTAGTTTAGTTTATGTTATGATACAAGTGTAGTTTAGTTTATGTTAAGATAACAAGTGTAGTTTAGTTTATGTTATGATACAAGTGTAGTTTAGTTTATGTTATGATACAAGTGTAGTTTAGTTTATGTTACGATACAAGTGTAGTTTGGTTTATGTAATGATACAAGTGTAGTTTAGTTCATGTTACGATACAAGGGTAGTTTAGTTTATGTTACGATACAAGTGTAGTTTAGTTCATGTTATGATACAAGTGTAGTTTAGTTTATGTTATGATACAAGTGTAGTTTAGTTCAGAGAGTTTATTAGAATGATACAAGTGTAGTTTAGTTCATGTTATGATACAACTGTAGTTTAGTTTATGTTATGATACAAGTGTAGTTTAGTTTATGTTAAGATACAAGTGTAGTTTAGTTTATGTTATGATACAAGTGTAGTTTAGTTTATGTTACAGATACAAGTGTAGTTTACATTTAGTTCATGTTAGTGTAGTTTAGTTTATGTTATGATACAAGTGTAGTTTAGTTCATGTTATGATACAAGTGTAGTTTAGTTTATGTTATGATACAAGTGTAGTTTAGTTCATGTTACGATACAAGTGTAGTTTAGTTTGTATGATACAAATAAGTGGTTTAGTTCATGTTACGATACAAGTGTAGTTTAGTTTATGTTAGTGTTAGTTTATGTGATACAAGTGTAGTTTAGTTTATGTTATGAACAAGTGTAGTTTAGTTTATGTTATGTAGTTTAGTTCATGTTATGATACAAGTGTAGTTTAGTTTATGTTACGATACAAGGGTAGTTTAGTTTATGTTACGATACAAGTGTAGTTTAGTTTATGTTACGATACAAGGGTAGTTTAGTTTATGTTACGATACAAGTGTAGTTTAGTTTATGTTATGATACAAGTGTAGTTTAGTTTATGTTACGATACAAGTGTAGTTTAGTTTATGTTACGATACAAGGGTAGTTTAGTTTATGTTATGATACAAGTGTAGTTTAGTTTATGTTACGATACAAGTGTAGTTTAGTTTATGTTAGTTTATGATACAAGTGTAGTTTAGTTTATGTTACGATACAAGGTAGTTTAGTTTATGTTACGATACGTGTAGTTTAGTTTATGTTGATATGTTTAGTTTATGTATACAAGTGTAGTTTAGTTTATGTTATGATACAAGTGTAGTTTAGTTTATGTTACGATACAAGTGTAGTTTAGTTTATGTTACGATACAAGTGTAGTTTAGTTTATGTTATGATACAAGTGTAGTTTAGTTTATGTTAAATGATAAGTGTAGTTTAGTTTATGTTACGATACAAGTGTAGTTTAGTTTATGTTACGATACAAGTGTAGTTTAGTTTATGTTACGATACAAGTGTAGTTTATTTTATGTTATGATACAAGTGTAGTTTAGTTTATGTCAAGATACAAGTGTAGTTTAGTTTATGTAGTAGTTTAGTTTATGTTACGATACAAGTGTAGTTTAGTTTATGTTACGATACAAGTGTAGTTTAGTTTATGTTACGATCACAAGGGTAGTTTAGTTTATGTTACGATGTGAGTTTATGACACAAGGGTAGTTTAGTTTATGTTACGATACAAGTGTAGTTTAGTTTATGTTATGATACAAGTGTAGTTTAGTTTATGTTATGATACAAGTGTAGTTTAGTTTATGTTACGATACAAGTGTAGTTTAGTTTATGTTACGATACAAGTGTAGTTTAGTTTATGTTACGATACAAGTGTAGTTTAGTTTATGTTACGATACAAGTGTAGTTTAGTTTATGTTACGATACAAGTGTAGTTTAGTTTATGTTACGATACAAGTGTAGTTTAGTTTATGTTACGATACAAGTGTAGTTTAGTTTATGTTACGATACAGAGTGTAGTTTAGTTTATGTTATCCAATACAAGTGTAGTTTAGTTTATGTTGATACAAGTGTAGTTTAGTTTATGTTACGATACAAGTGTAGTTTAGTTTATGTTACGATACAAGTGTAGTTTAGTTTATGTAATGATACAAGTGTAGTTTAGTTTATGTTACGATACAAGTGTAGTTTAGTTTATGTTACGATACAAGTGTAGTTTAGTTTATGTTACGATACAAGTGTAGTTTAGTTTATGTTACGATACAAGTGTAGTTTAGTTTATGTTATGATACAAGTGTAGTTTAGTTTATGTTACGATACAAGTGTAGTTTAGTTTATGTTACGATACAAGTGTAGTTTAGTTTATGTTAATATGTAGTTTAGTTTATGTTCACAATACAAGTGTAGTTTAGTTCTATGTTATGCATACAAGTGTAGTTTAGTTCTATGTTACTGATACAAGTGTAGTTTAGTTTATGTTATGATACAAGTGTAGTTTAGTTTATGTTTATGATCCACAAGATGTAGTTTAGTTTATGTTAACGACACAAGTGTAGTTTAGTTCTATGTTATGATACAAGTGTAGTTTAGTTTATGTTATCTGATACAAGTGTAGTTTAGTTTATGGCTGCTAAACGATGGTAAACCAAGTGTAGTTTAGTTTATGTTTTCCATGATACAAGTGTAGTTTAGTTTATGTTATGATACAAGTGTAGTTTAGTTTATGTTACGATACAACTGTAGTTTAGTTTATGTTACGATACAAGTGTAGTTTAGTTTATGTTATGATACAAGTGTAGTTTAGTTTATGTTACGATGAAGTGTAGTTTAGTTTATGTTACGATACAAGTGTAGTTTAGTTTATGTTACGATACAAGTGTTTTAGTTTATGTTACGATACAAGTGTAGTTTAGTTTATGTTATGATACAAGTGTAGTTTAGTTTATGTTATGATACAAGTGTAGTTTAGTTTATGTTATGATACAAGTGTAGTTTAGTTTATGTTATGATACAAGTGTAGTTTAGTTTATGTTATGATACAAGTGTAGTTTAGTTTATGTTATGATACAAGTGTAGTTTAGTTTATGTTATGATACAAGTGTAGTTTAGTTTATGTTATGATACAAGTGTAGTTTAGTTTATGTTACTCGTACAAGTGTAGTTTAGTTTATGTTATGATACGTAAGTGTAGTTTAGTTTATGTTATGATACAAGTGTAGTTTAGTTCATGTTACGATACAAGTGTAGTTTAGTTTATGTTATGATACGTAAGTGTAGTTTAGTTCATGTTACGATACAAGTGTAGTTTAGTTTATGTTAAGATACAAGTGTAGTTTAGTTCATGTTATAGTAGTTTAGTTTATGTTATGATACGTAAGTGTAGTTTAGTTTATGTTACGATACAAGTGTAGTTTAGTTTATGTATATGGAACAAGTGTAGTTTAGTTTATGTTACGATACAAGTGTAGTTTAGTTTATGTATGTTATTCATGTTACGATACAAGTGTAGTTTAGTTTATGTTATGATACTAAGTGTAGTTTAGTTTATGTTACGATACAAGTGTAGTTTAGTTTATGTTACGATACAAGTGTAGTTTAGTTTATGTTATTCGATACAAGTGTAGTTTAGTTTTGTTATGTTTGTAGTTTATGTTAAGATACAAGTGTAGTTTAGTTTATGTTATGATACAAGTGTAGTTTAGTTTATGTTACGATACAAGTGTAGTTTAGTTTATGTTACGATACAAGTGTAGTTTAGTTTATGTTACGATACAAGTGTAGTTTAGTTTATGTTATGATACAAGTGTAGTTTAGTTTATGTTACTGATACAAGTGTAGTTTAGTTTATGTTATGATACAAGTGTAGTTTAGTTTATGTTACGATACAAGTGTAGTTTAGTTTATGTTATGATACAAGTGTAGTTTAGTTTATGTTATGATACAAGTGTAGTTTAGTTTATGTTACGATACAAGGGTAGTTTAGTTTATGTTACGATACAAGTGTAGTTTAGTTTATGTTACGATACAAGGGTAGTTTAGTTTATGTCAAAATACAAGTGTAGTTTAGTTCATGTTATGATACAAGTGTAGTTTAGTTTATGTTACGATACAAGTGTAGTTTAGTTTATGTTACGATACAAGTGTAGTTTAGTTTATGTTACGATACAAGTGTAGTTTAGTTTATGTTACGATACAAGTGTAGTTTAGTTTATGTTACGATACAAGGGTAGTTTAGTTTATGTTACGATACAAGTGTAGTTTAGTTTATGTTACGATACAAGTGTAGTTTAGTTTATGTTACGATACAAGTGTAGTTTAGTTTATGTTATGATACAAGTGTAGTTTAGTTTATGTTACGATACAAGTGTGGTTGTTTATGTAATAGATACAAGTGTAGTTTAGTTGATGTACGATACAAGGGTAGTTTAGTTTATGTTACGATACAAGTGTAGTTTAGTTTATGTTATGATACAAGTGTAGTTTAGTTCATGTTATGATACAAGTGTAGTTTAGTTCATGTTATGATACAACTGTAGTTTAGTTCATGTTATGATACAACTGTAGTTTAGTTTATGTTATGATACAAGTGTAGTTTAGTTTATGTTATGATACGTAAGTGTAGTTTAGTTTATGTTAAGATACAAGTGTAGTTCAGTTTATGTAATGATACAAGTGTAGTTTAGTTTATGTTAAAATACAAGTGTAGTTTAGTTTATGTTATGATACAAGTGTAGTTTAGTTTATGTTAAGATACAAGTGTAGTTTAGTTTATGTAATGATACAAGTGTAGTTTAGTTCATGTTACGATACAAGTGTAGTTTAGTTTATGTTATGATACAAGTGTAGTTTAGTTTATGTTATGATACAAGTGTAGTTTAGTTTATGTTATGATACAAGTGTAGTTTAGTTTATGTTATGATACAAGTGTAGTTTAGTTTATGTCAAAATACAAGTGTAGTTTAGTTTATGTTACGATACAAGTGTAGTTTAGTTTATGTTATGATACAAGTGTAGTTTAGTTTATGTTATGATACAAGTGTAGTTTAGTTTATGTTACGATACAAATGTAGTTTGGTTTATGTAATGATACAAGTGTAGTTTAGTTCATGTTACGATACAAGTGTAGTTTAGTTTATGTTACGATACAAGTGTAGTTTAGTTTATGTTACGATACAAGTGTAGTTTAGTTTATGTTATGATACAAGTGTAGTTTAGTTTATGTTACGATACAAGTGTAGTTTGGTTTATGTAATGATACAAGTGTAGTTTAGTTCATGTTACGATACAAGGGTAGTTTAGTTTATGTTATGATACAAGTTTATGTTACGATACAAGTGTAGTTTAGTTTATGTTATGATACAAGTGTAGTTTAGTTTATGTTACGATACAAGTGTAGTTTAGTTTAGTTTATGTTTAGTTTATGTTACGATACAAGTGTAGTTTAGTTTATGTTACGATACAAGTGTAGTTTAGTTTATGTTATGATACAAGTGTAGTTTAGTTTATGTTGATACAAGTGTAGTTTAGTTTATGTTACGATACAAGTGTAGTTTAGTTTATGTTACGATACAAGTGTAGTTTAGTTTATGTTACGATACAAGTGTAGTTTAGTTTATGTTACGATACAAGTGTAGTTTAGTTTATGTTATGATACAAGTGTAGTTTAGTTTATGTTACGATACAAGTGTAGTTTAGTTTATGTTACGATACAAGTGTAGTTTAGTTTAGTTTATGTTACGATACAAGTGTAGTTTAGTTTATGTTACGATACAAGTGTAGTTTAGTTTATGTTACGATACAAGTGTAGTTTAGTTTATGTTACGATACAAGTGTAGTTTAGTTTATGTTGTACGATACAAGTGTAGTTTAGTTTATGTTGGACGATGGGACAAGGGGGGGGTTTAGTTTATGTTATGATACAAGTGTAGTTTAGTTTATGTTATACAATGTAGTTTAGTTTATGTTACGATACAAGTGTAGTTTAGTTTATGTTACGATACAAGTGTAGTTTAGTTTATGTTACGATACAAGTGTAGTTTAGTTTATGTTACGACCCTACAAGTGTAGTTTAGTTTATGTTACGATACAAGTGTAGTTTAGTTTATGTTCACGATACCTTAGTTGTAGTTTAGTTTATGTTACGATACAAGTGTAGTTTAGTTTATGTTACATACAAGTGTAGTTTAGTTTATGTTACGATACAAGTGTAGTTTAGCTTATGTTATGATACAAGTGTAGTTTAGTTTATGTTACGATACAAGTGTAGTTTAGTTTATGTTACGATACAAGTGTAGTTTAGTTTATGTTACGATACAAGTGTAGTTTAGTTTATGTTACGTACAAGTGTAGTTTAGTTTATGTTACATACAAAGTGTAGTTTAGTTTATGTTACGATACAAGTGTAGTTTAGTTTATGTTAAGATACAAGTGTAGTTTAGTTTATGTTACGATACAAGTGTAGTTTAGTTTATGTTACGATACAAGTGTAGTTTAGTTTATGTTCGATGAACAAGTGTAGTTTAGTTTATGTTATGTGTAGTTTAGTTTATGTTGAGATACAAGTGTAGTTTAGTTTATGTTACGATACAAGTGTAGTTTAGTTTATGTTACGATACAAGTGTAGTTTGGTTTATGTCAAAATACAAGTGTAGTTTAGTTTATGTTAAGATACAAGTGTAGTTTAGTTTATGTTACGATACAAGTGTAGTTTGGTTTATGTTACGATACAAGTGTAGTTTAGTTTATGTTACGATACAAGTGTAGTTTAGTTTATGTTACGATACAAGTGTAGTTTAGTTTATGTTACGATACAAGTGTAGTTTAGTTTATGTTAATGACACAAGTGTAGTTTAGTTTATGTTACGATACAAGTGTAGTTTAGTTTATGTTACGATACAAGTGTAGTTTAGTTTATGTTACGATACAAGTGTAGTTTGGTTTATGTTACGATACAAGTGTAGTTTAGTTTATGTTATGATACAAGTGTAGTTTAGTTTATGTTACGATACAAGTGTAGTTTAGTTTATGTTACGATACAAGTGTAGTTTAGTTTATGTTACGATACAAGTGTAGTTT
Organism: Callionymus lyra; assembly: GCA_016630915.1. Classification (NCBI taxonomy): domain Eukaryota; kingdom Metazoa; phylum Chordata; class Actinopteri; order Syngnathiformes; family Callionymidae; genus Callionymus; species Callionymus lyra. Next base: position 21,231,801 of record JACEEU010000020.1, read on the forward strand.
AGTTTATGTTACGATACAAGTGTAGTTTAGTTTATGTTACGATACAAGTGTAGTTTAGTTTATGTTACGATACAAGTGTAGTTTAGTTTATGTTACGATACAAGTGTAGTTTAGTTTATGTTATGATACAAGTGTAGTTTAGTTTATGTTACGATACAAGTGTAGTTTAGTTTATGTTACGATACAAAGTGTAGTTTAGTTTATGTTACGATACAAGTGTAGTTTAGTTTATGTTACGATACAAGTGTAGTTTAGTTTATGTTACGATACAAGTGTAGTTTAGTTTATGTTACGATACAAGTGTAGTTTAGTTTATGTTACGATACAAGTGTAGTTTAGTTTATGTTAAGATACAAGTGTAGTTTAGTTTATGTTATGATACGTAAGTGTAGTTTAGTTTATGTTAAGATACAAGTGTAGTTTAGTTTATGTTACGATACAAGTGTAGTTTAGTTTATGTTACGATACAAGTGTAGTTTAGTTTATGTTATGATACAAGTGTAGTTTAGTTTATGTTACGATACAAGTGTAGTTTAGTTTATGTTACGATACAAGTGTAGTTTAGTTCATGTTACGATACAAGTGTAGTTTAGTTTATGTTATTGTATGATACAAGTGTAGTTTAGTTTATGTTACGATACAAGTGTAGTTTAGTTTATGTTACGATACAAGTGTAGTTTAGTTTATGTTATGATACAAGGGTAGTTTAGTTTATGTCAAAATACAAGTGTAGTTTAGTTCATGTTATGATACAAGTGTAGTTTAGTTTATGTTACGATACAAGTGTAGTTTAGTTTATGTTACGATACAAGTGTAGTTTAGTTTATGTTACGATACAAGTGTAGTTTAGTTTATGTTACGATACAAGTGTAGTTTAGTTTATGTAATGATACAAGTGTAGTTTAGTTTATGTTACGATACAAGTGTAGTTTAGTTTATGTTACGATACAAGTGTAGTTTAGTTTATGTTACGATACAAGTGTAGTTTAGTTTATGTTATGATACAAGTGTAGTTTAGTTTATGTTATGATACAAGTGTAGTTTGGTTTATGTAATGATACAAGTGTAGTTTAGTTGATGTAATGATACAAGTGTAGTTTAGTTTATGTTAAGATACAAGTGTAGTTTAGTTCATGTAATGATACAACTGTAGTTTAGTTTATGTTATGATACAAGTGTAGTTTAGTTCATGTTATGATACAACTGTAGTTTAGTTCATGTAATGATACAACTGTAGTTTAGTTTATGTTATGATACAACTGTAGTTTAGTTTATGTTATGATACGTAAGTGTAGTTAAGTTTATGTTAAGATACAAGTGTAGTTTAGTTTATGTAATGATACAAGTGTAGTTTAGTTTATGTTACGATACAAGTGTAGTTTAGTTTATGTTACGATACAAGTGTAGTTTAGTTTATGTTATGATACGTAAGTGTAGTTTAGTTTATGTTAAGATACAAGTGTAGTTTAGTTTATGTTACGATACAAGTGTAGTTTAGTTTATGTTATGATACAAGTGTAGTTTAGTTTATGTTATGATACAAGTGTAGTTTAGTTTATGTTATGATACAAGTGTAGTTTAGCTTATGTTATGATACGTAAGTGTAGTTTAGTTTATGTAATGATACAAGTGTAGTTTAGTTCATGTTACGATACAAGTGTAGTTTAGTTTATGTTATGATACAAGTGTAGTTTAGTTTATGTTAAGATACAAGTGTAGTTTAGTTTATGTTACGATACAAGTGTAGTTTAGTTTATGTTATGATACGTAAGTGTAGTTTAGTTCATGTTACGATACAAGTGTAGTTTAGTTTATGTTATGATACGTAAGTGTAGTTTAGTTTATGTTACGATACAAGTGTAGTTTAGTTTATGTTATGATACGTAAGTGTAGTTTAGTTTATGTTAAGATACAAGTGTAGTTTAGTTTATGTTATGATACGTAAGTGTAGTTTAGTTCATGTTACGATACAAGTGTAGTTTAGTTTATGTTACGATACAAGTGTAGTTTAGTTTATGTTACGATACAAGTGTAGTTTAGTTTATGTTATGATACGTAAGTGTAGTTTAGTTTATGTTAAGATACAAGTGTAGTTTAGTTTATGTTACGATACAAGTGTAGTTTAGTTTATGTTACGATACAAGTGTAGTTTAGTTTAGTTTATGTTACGATACAAGTGTAGTTTAGTTTATGTTATGATACAAGTGTAGTTTAGTTTATGTTACGATACAAGTGTAGTTTAGTTTATGTTACGATAAGTAGTTTAGTTTATGTTACGATACAAGTGTAGTTTAGTTTATGTTACGATACAAGTGTAGTTTAGTTTATGTTACGATACAAGTGTAGTTTAGTTTATGTCGTAGTTTAGATGTTACGACAAAGTGTAGTTTAGTTTATGTTAAGATACAAGTGTAGTTTAGTTTATGTTACGATACAAGTGTAGTTTAGTTTATGTACATACAAGATACAAGTGTAGTTTAGTTTATGTTATGATACAAGTGTAGTTTAGTTTATGTAACAAGAGTAGTTTAGTTCATGTTATGATACAAGTGTAGTTTAGTTCCTATGTTACGATACAAGTGTAGTTTAGTTTATGTTAAGAAAACAAAGGTAGTTTAGTTTATGTTATGATACAAGTGTAGTTTAGTTTATGTTACGATACAAGTGTAGTTTAGTTTATGTTACGATACAAGTGTAGTTTAGTTTATGTTACGATACAAGTGTAGTTTAGTTTATGTTACGATACAAGTGTAGTTTAGTTTATGTTACGATACAAGTGTAGTTTAGTTTATGTTACGATACAAGTGTAGTTTAGTTTATGTTACGATACAAGTGTAGTTTAGTTTATGTTACGATACAAGTGTAGTTTAGTTTATGTTAAGATACAAGTGTAGTTTAGTTTATGTTACGATACAAGTGTAGTTTAGTTTATGTTACGATACAAGTGTAGTTTGGTTTATGTTACGATACAAGTGTAGTTTAGTTTATGTTATGATACAAGTGTAGTTTAGTTTATGTTACGATACAAGTGTAGTTTAGTTTATGTTATGATACAAGTGTAGTTTAGTTTATGTTACGATACAAGTGTAGTTTAGTTTATGTTATGATACAAGTGTAGTTTAGTTTATGTTACGATACAAGTGTAGTTTGGTTTATGTCAAAATACAAGTGTAGTTTAGTTTATGTTACGATACAAGTGTAGTTTAGTTTATGTTACGATACAAGTGTAGTTTAGTTTATGTTACGATACAAGTGTAGTTTAGTTTATGTTACGATACAAGTGTAGTTTAGTTTATGTTACGATACAAGTGTAGTTTAGTTTATGTTATGATACAAGTGTAGTTTAGTTTATGTTATGATACAAGTGTAGTTTAGTTTATGTTACGATACAAGTGTAGTTTAGTTTATGTTACGATACAAGTGTAGTTTAGTTTATGTTACGATACAAGTGTAGTTTGGTTTATGTCAAAATACAAGTGTAGTTTAGTTTATGTAATGATACAAGTGTAGTTTAGTTTATGTTACGATACAAGTGTAGTTTAGTTTATGTTACGATACAAGTGTAGTTTAGTTTATGTTACGATACAAGTGTAGTTTAGTTTATGTTGGACCGATACAAGTGTAGTTTAGTTTATGTTACGATACAAGTGTAGTTTAGTTTATGTTACTTGATACAAGTGTAGTTTAGTTTATGTTACGATACAAGTGTAGTTTAGTTTATGTTACGATACAAGTGTAGTTTAGCTTATGTTATGATACAAGTGTAGTTTAGTTCATGTTATGATACAAGTGTAGTTTAGTTTATGTTACGATACAAGTGTAGTTTAGTTTATGTTACGATACAAGTGTAGTTTAGTTTATGTTACGATACAAGTGTAGTTTAGTTTATGTTACGATACAAGTGTAGTTTAGTTTATGTTATGATACAAGTGTAGTTTAGTTTATGTTACGATACAAGTGTAGTTTAGTTTATGTTAAGATACAAGTGTAGTTCAGTTGATGTTATGATAGAAGTGTAGTTTAGTTGATGTAATGATACAAGTGTAGTTTAGTTTATGTTATGATACAAGGGTAGTTTAGTTTATGTCAAAATACAAGTGTAGTTTAGTTTATGTTATGATACAAGTGTAGTTTAGTTGATGTAATGATACAAGTGTAGTTTAGTTTATTTTATGATACGTAAGTGTAGTTTAGTTTGTGTTAACTAATGAAAAGTTTGATGACACAATAGTTAGTCTTCGTTCAATAACTAATGAAAAGTTTGATGACACAATAGTTAGTCTTCGTTCAATAACTAATGAAAAGTTTGATGACACAATAGTTAGTCTTCGATCACTAACTAATGAAAAGTTTAATGACACAATAGTTAGTCTTCGATCCCTAACTAATGAAAAGTTTGATGACACAATAGTTAGTCTTCGATCCCTAACTAATGAAAAGTTTAATGACACAATAGTTAGTCTTCGATCACTAACTAATGAAAAGTTTGATGACACAATAGTTAGTCTTCGATCCCTAACTAATGAAAAGTTTACTGACACAATAGTTAGTCTTCGATCCCTAACTAATGAAAAGTTTGATGACACAATAGTTAGTCTTCGATCACTAACTAATGAAAAGTTTGATGACACAATAGTTAGTCTTTGATCACTAACTAATGAAACGTTTACTGACACAATAGTTAGTCTTCGATCACTAACTAATGAAAAGTTTGATGACACAATAGTTAGTCTTCGATCCCTAACTAATGAAAAGTTTGATGACACAATAGTTAGTCTTCGATCAATAACTAATGAAAAGTTTAATGACACAATAGTTAGTCTTCGATCCCTAACTAATGAAAAGTTTGATGACACAATAGTTAGTCTTCGATCAATAACTAATGAAAAGTTTGATGACACAATAGTTAGTCTTCGATCACTAACTAATGAAAAGTTTAATGACACAATAGTTAGTCTTCTATCACTAACTAATGAAAAGTTTAATGACACAATAGTTAGTCTTCGATCCCTAACTAATGAAAAGTTTAATGACACAATAGTTAGTCTTCGATCACTAACTAATGAAAAGTTTAATGACACAACAGTTAGTCTTCGACCCATAACTAATGAAAAGTTTAATGACACAATAGTTAGTCTTCCATCACTAACTAATGAAAAGTTTAATGACACAATAGTTAGTCTTCCATCACTAACTAATGAAAAGTTTGATGACACAATAGTTAGTCTTCGATCCCTAACTAATGAAAAGTTTAATGACACAGTAGTTAGTCTTCGATCCCTAACTAATGAAAAGTTTAATGACACAATAGTTAGTCTTCGATCCCTAACTAATGAAAAGTTTGATGACACAATAGTTAGTCTTCGATCAATAACTAATGAAAAGTTTGATGACACAATAGTTAGTCTTCGATCACTAACTAATGAAAAGTTTAATGACACAATAGTTAGTCTTCTATCACTAACTAATGAAAAGTTTGATGACACAATAGTTAGTCTTCGATCCCTAACTAATGAAAAGTTTAATGACACAGTAGTTAGTCTTCGATCACTAACTAATGAAAAGTTTAATGACACAACAGTTAGTCTTCGACCCATAACTAATGAAAAGTTTAATGACACAATAGTTAGTCTTCCATCACTAACTAATGAAAAGTTTGATGACACAATAGTTAGTCTTCCATCACTAACTAATGAAAAGTTTGATGACACAATAGTTAGTCTTCGATCCCTAACTAATGAAAAGTTTAATGACACAGTAGTTAGTCTTCGATCCCTAACTAATGAAAAGTTTAATGACACAATAGTTAGTCTTCCATCACTAACTAATGAAAAGTTTAATGACACAATAGTTAGTCTTCGATCACTAACTAATGAAAAGTTTAATGACACAATAGTTAGTCTTCGATCACTAACTAATGAAAAGTTT
>JACEEU010000020.1:21247728-21292728 GCA_016630915.1 Callionymus lyra
AACAACACCAGAGATGGTTTGATTCTCTGTTGTTTGCAAGTGTGAAGAAGACGAGAAGGTTGTTGGTTCTAATGATGCAGCGACTCTCAGACGGATCAATGCTGGAGTGACACGTCCATTACAGCCACGCCGCGCATTTACAGCTTTAATCTGTGTAATGAGTCTAACCTTTGTCCGTCAGACGCCATCTCGCAGGCGGCGCCGTGTCAAGGCGGGCGGCGGCGGCGAGGAGCCCGAGATAAGATGGATGTTTGGGCTTCTGGTGTGAGATAGAAACGCAGCTATAGGAGAAGATAATGCAGAGAACAGAGGAGGTGTCAGGAGGAGGTGCAGGAGGTTCTGGGCTCGCGGTGTCACAGCTGGAGGATCATCATTACCACACATTCCTATGCAGCGCCACGAAGATGAATGTCATGAGATCTTTAGTCTTTACACTTCGTCCTCCTTCACCAGCAGCAACACAACAAACATCTCTTGAGTTCACTGAGGTCCTCAGACCTTCACCGGGGTCTGGGTTTGACCCGACGACCTGCTCAGAGATATTATTATACACGAGACTATGTTGATTATTCAACGAGGTGATAAAAATGAATGAAATCAGGATTTGTCTGTGATGGGCTCGTCTTCTGGTCCCGGGTCAGCCTGACCCACTTGATCCATTAACACAATATGTTTGTGTTTGTCTTGTTTGAATCAAACATTCAAACGTAAGGACGTGAAAAATGTGTTTGTCTTTAACCTCGTGAACGTGTTCAGTGGATCTCATGTCACATTATAATAATAATAATAACAACAATAATAATAATAATAACAATAATAATAATAATAATAATAATAATAATAATAATAATAATAATAACAATAATAATAATAATAATAATAATAATAATAATAATAATAATAAAATAATAATAATAATAATAATAATAATAATAATAATAATAATAACAATAATAATAATAATAATAATAATAATAATAATAATAATAATAATAATAATAATAATAATAATAATAATAATAATAATAATAATAATAATAATAATAATAATAATAATAATAATAATAATAATAACAATAATAATAATAATAATAATAATAATAATAATAATAATAATAATAACAATAATAATAATAATAATAATAATACTATAATAATAATAATAATAACAATAATAATAATAATAATAATAATAATAACAATAATATAATAATAATAATAATAATAATAATAATAATAATAATAATAATAATAATAATAATAATAATAATATAATAATAATAATAATAACAATAATAATATAATAATAATATTAATAATAATATAATAATAGTAATAATAATAATAATAATAATAACAATAACAATAACAATAATAATAATAATAATAATAATAATAATAATAATAATAATAATAATAACAATAATAATATAATAATAATAATAATAAACTATTAACTAGCACTAAACCACCCAAACTATTAACTAGCACTAAACCACACACTATTATCTAGCACTAAACTACACAAACTATTAACTAGCACTAAACCTCACAAACTATTAACTAGCACTAAACCACACACACTATTAACTAGCACTAAACCACCCAAACTATTAACTAGCACTAAACCACACACTATTAACTAGCACTAAACTGCACAAACTATTAACTAGCACTAAACCACACACACTATTAACTAGCACTAAACCACACACACTATTAACTAGCACTAAACCACCCAAACTATTAACTAGCACTAAACCACACAAACTATTAACTAGCACTAAACCACACACCCTATTAACTAGCACTAAACCACACAAACTATTAACTAGCACTAAACCACACAAACTATTAACTAGCACTAAACCACACAAACTATTAACTAGCACTAAACCACACAAACTATTAACTAGCACTAAACCACACACCCTATTAACTAGCACTAAACCACACAAACTATTAACTAGCACTAAACCACACAAACTATTAACTAGCACTAAACCACACAACTATTAACTAGCACTAAACCACACAAACTATTAACTAGCACTAAACCACACAAACTATTAACTAGCACTAAACCACACAAACTATTAACTAGCACTAAACCACACAAACTATTAACTAGCACTAAACCACACAAACTATTAACTAGCACTAAACCACACACACTATTAACTAGCACTAAACCACACAGACTATTAACTAGCACTAAACCAGACAAACTATTAACTAGCACTAAACCACACAAACTATTACCTAGCACTAAACTACACAAACTATTAACTAGCACTAAACCACACAAACTATTACACCTAGCACTAGACCACACCACAATAAACGCTAACACTCACCACACACTATTAACTAGCACTAAACCACACAAACTATTAACTAGCACTAAACCACACAATCTATTAACTAGCACTAAACCACACAAACTATTAACTAGCACTAAACCACACAAACTATTAACTAGCACTAAACCACACAAACTATTAACTAGCACTAAACCACACAAACTATTAACTAGCACTAAACCACACACACTATTAACTAGCACTAAACCACACAGACTATTAACTAGCACTAAACCAGACAAACTATTAACTAGCACTAAACCACACAATCTATTAACTAGCACTAAACTACACAAACTATTAACTAGCACTAAACCACACAAACTATTACCTAGCACTAAACCACACACACTATTAACTAGCACTAAACCACACACTATTAACTAGCACTAAACCACACAAACTATTAACTAGCACTAAACCACACAAACTATTAACTAGCACTAAACCACACACACTATTAACTAGCACTAAACCACACAAACTATTAACTAGCACTAAATCACACAAACTATTAACTAGCACTAAACCACACAAACTATTAACTAGCACTAAACCACACAAACTATTAACTAGCACTAAACCACACAAACTATTAACTAGCACTAAACCACACAAACTATTAACTAGCACTAAACCACACAAACTATTAACTAGCACTAAACCACACAAACTATTAACTAGCACTAAACCACACAAACTATTAACTAGCACTAAACCACACACACTATTAACTAGCACTAAACCACACAAACTATTAACTAGCACTAAACCACACAAACTATTAACTAGCACTAAACCACACAATCTATTAACTAGCACTAAACCACACAAACTATTAACTAGCACTAAACCACACAAACTATTAACTAGCACTAAACCACACACACTATTAACTAGCACTAAACCACACACTATTAACTAGCACTAAACCACAAAATCTATTAACTAGCACTAAACCACACAATCTAAACCACACAATAACTAGCACTAAACCACACACACTATTAACTAGCACTAAACCACACAAACTATTAACTAGCACTAAACCACTAATTAACTAGCACTAAACCACACACTATTAACTAGCACTAAACCACACAATCTATTAACTAGCACTAAACCACACAATCTATTAACTAGCACTAAACCACACAAACTATTAACTAGCACTAAACCACACAAACTATTAACTAGCACTAAACCACACAAACTATTAACTAGCACTAAACCACACAAACTATTAACTAGCACTAAACCACACAAACTATTAACTAGCACTAAACCACACAAACTATTAACTAGCACTAAACCACACAAACTATTAACTAGCACTAAACCACACAAACTATTAACTAGCACTAAACCACACAATCTATTAACTAGCACTAAACCACACAAACTATTAACTAGCACTAAACCACACACACTATTAACTAGCACTAAACCACACAAACTATTAACTAGCACTAAACCACACAAACTATTAACTAGCACTAAACCACACTTGCCTAACAGAAAACAAACAACAAGCTCAATAGAAACACACGATTATTTGTTAAACTCTGATGTATTTACAGAAACAGATGCAAACGTCCAGATGTTTTTCTTGCATCTACACGTTAATTAAAGTAAAGATTTGTTACGGTGCGTTCAAGGGCGTAGGATATATTTAGGACATATTGTAATGAAAGACACTGTTAAATGAACGTTGTCTTTTGTAGTGTAGTTTGAACACATGTTGTGTAGTGTAGTTTGAACACACATGTTGTGTAGTGCAGTTTGAACACACACGTTGTGTAGTGCAGTTAGTTTTGAACACACATGTTGTGTAGTGAAAAACAGTTTGTGTAGTGTGTAGTTTGAACACACATGTTGTGTAGTGCAGTTTGAACACACATGTTGTGTAGTGTAGTTTGAACACACATGTTGTGTAGTGTAGTTTGAACACACATGTTGTGTAGTGTAGTTTGAACACACATGTTGTGTAGTGCAGTTTGAACACACATGTTGTGTAGTGCAGTTTGAACACACATGTTGTGTAGTGCAGTTTGAACACACTATTGTGTAGTGTAGTTTGAACACACAGGTTGTGTAGTGCAGTTTGAACACACACGTTGTGTAGTGTAGTTGGACACACAGGTTGTGTAGTGCAGTTTGAACACACATGTTGTGTAATGCAGTTTGAACACACATGTTGTGTAGAGTAGCTGGACACACAGGTTGTGTAGTGCAGTTTGAACACACATGTTGTGTAGTGCAGTTTGAACACACATGTTGTGTAGTGTAGTTTGAACACACAGGTTGTGTAGTGCAGTTTGAACACACATGTTGTGTAGAGTAGCTGGACACACAGGTTGTGTAGTGCAGTTTGAACACACACGTTGTCTAGTGTAGTTTGAACACACACGTTGTCTAGTGTAGTTTGAACACACACGTTGTGTAGTGTAGCTGGACACACAGGTTGTCTAGTGTAGTTTGAACACACACGTTGTGTAGTGTAGCTGGACACACAGGTTGTGTAGTGTAGTTTGAACACACACGTTGTGTAATGTAGTTTGAAGCTCTTGTGCGTCTGAAACACAGTCTTCACGCACCTGAACGTAGCTTCACTCGTGTCGTCCCCCGACTGAGCGCTCCCCAGGGGGGGGAGGCTTGCTCGTGTCGTGACCATCGTTTCCCGAACGCCACGTGACGACACAACCTTCAAGCCCAGGTTTAAGCGACTCTCCGTCCCCGCCTTCCTCCTCATCTCCTCCTCGTCTCCTCCCTGCCTTCCTCCTCATCTCCTCCTCGTCTCCTCCTCGTCTCCTCCTCGTCTCCTCCTCGTCCCCTCCTCGTCTCCTCCCTGCCTTCCTCCTCATCTCCTCCTCGTCTCCTCCTCGTATCCTCCTCATCTCCTCCTCGTCTCCTCCTCGTCTCCTCCTTGTCTCCTCCTCGTCTCCTCCTCGTCTCCTCCTCGTCTCCTCCTCCTCGTCTCCTCCTCTCCTCTCTCCTCCTCGTCTCCTCCTCGTCTCCTCCTCGTCTCCTCCTGGCTTCTGTCTCCTCTGTCTCCTCCCTCGTCTCCTCCTCCTTCTCCTCCTCGTCTCCTCCTCCTCGTCTCCTCCTCGTCTCCTCCTCGTCTCCTCCTCGTCTCCTCCCTCGTCTCCTCCTCCTGTCTCCTCCTCGTCTCCTCCTCGTCTCCTCTCCTCGTCTCCTCCTTGTCTCCTCCTCGTCTCCTCCTCGTCTGCCTTCCTCCTCGTCTCCTCCTCATCTCCTCCTCGTCTCCTCCTCGTCTCCTCCTCGTCTGCTCCTCGTCTGCTCCTCGTCTGCTCCTCGTCTCCTCCTCATCTCCTCCTCATCTCCTCCTCGTCTCCTCCCTGCCTTCCTCCTCGTCTCCTCCTCCTTCCTCCTCATCTCCTCCTCGTCTCCTCCTCGTCTCCTCCTCGTCTCCTCCCGCTCGTCTCCGTCTCCTCCCTGTCTCCTCCTCTGTCCTCCTCCTTCCTCCTCGTCTCCTCCTCGTCTCCGTCCCTGCCTTCCTCCTCGTCTCCTCCTCTGTCCTCGTCCTCCTCGTCTGCTCCTCTGTCTCTCCTCGTCTTTCCTCTTCTCTCTCAGTCTCCTCCTCATCTCCTCCTCCTCTCCTCCTCCTCTCCTCCTGTCTCCTCCTCATCTCCTCCTCGTCTCCTCCTGGTCTGCTCCTGGTCTGCTCCTCGTCTCCTCCTCGTCTCCTCCTGGTCTGCTCCTTGTCTGCTCCTCGTCTCCTCCTCGTCTCCTCCCCGCCTTCCTCCTGGTCTCCTCCTCGTCTCTCCTCGTCTCCTCCTCGTCTCCTCCTCGTCTCCTCCTCGTCTCCTCCTTGTCTCCTCCCAAATTCATCCTCTTCTGCTCCTCGTCTCCTCCCCGCCTTCCTCCTCGTCTCCTCCTCGTCTCCTCCTCGTCTCCACCTCGTCTGCTCCTCGTCTCCTCCTGGTCTCCTCCTGGTCTCCTCCTGGTCTCCTCCTTGTCTCCTCCTCGTCTCCTCCTCGTCTGCTCCTCGTCTCCTGGTCTCCCCCTGGTCTCCTCCTGGTCTGCTCCTCGTCTCCTCCTGGTCTCCTCCTGGTCTCCTCCTGGTCTCCTCCTGGTCTCCTCCTTGTCTCCTCCTCGTCTCCACCTCGTCTGCTCCTGGTCTCCTCCTGGTCTGCTCCTGGTCTGCTCCTGCTCTCCTCCCTCCTCCCTCCTCAAGGACGAGGAGACCTCCTCTACGATGCGACATCATTCATCACAGCAGGAACAATTACTGGAGACGTTTCATTGTCAGAAAATTTCCGGCCAATCGTGAAGCATCTCTGACTTCATGCTGGAGCTCAGGCTCTACCTCTCTCTGCACCACCGTCCACTCTTTTGTCTCCACTCGTCCTTCTGCATGTTTCTCCAGTTACTCCTGCAGGTCGACTCCATCAGTCCGTAGAAGTCTCTCTTCTCCAGGTTCTCACACCAGAACAATGAGTCTCTGGAGCAGAATTACTTGAGATTCACTTACAGCCTCGTTTGATCTCATGATCAGTCGAGGAACAGATGTGAAGGTTTTTATTCGTCTTATTGTGTTTTTAGAAACTTTCCTGTTTCTATGATCCTTCAATGAAGCAGAAGCTTCTGGAGTCAATGATGTTATTTTATATATTATTATATATTATTACATATTATTATATATAATAATATGTAATAATATCTATATTATTAAATGTTATTATTTCATTGTAATTTCTTCGACTGAGATGAAAATGATTGTCTTAGAATAGTTCAGATTATTTTAAAATGACTCAAAGTGTTTAAATCCTGGATCTTCTGTGATACCAAGTAAAGACTTTAATGGATCAGTTAATGGATCAGTTAATGGATCAATGAATGGATCAGTTAATGGATCAGTTAATGGATCAGTTAATGGATCAATGAATGGATCAGTTAATGGATCAGTTAATGGATCAATGAATGGATCAGTTAATGGATCAATGAATGGATCAATTAATGGATCAATGAATGGATCAGTTAATGGATCAGTTAATGGATCAATGAATGGATCAGTTAATGGATCAATGAATGGATCAGTTAATGGATCAGTTAATGGATCAATGAATGGATCAGTTAATGGATCAGTTAATGGATCAGTTAATGGATCAGTTAATGGATCAATGAATGGATCAGTTAATGGATCAATGAATGGATCAGTTAATGGATCAGTTAATGGATCAATGAATGGATCAGTTAATGGATCAATGAATGGATCAACTAATGGACCAATTAATGGATCAGTTAATGGATCAATGAATGGATCAGTTAATGGATCAGTTAATGGATCAATTAATGGATCAGTAAATGGATCAATGAATGGATCAATGAATGGATCAATGAATGGATCAGTTAATGGATCAATTAATGGATCAGTTAATGGATCAGTTAATGGATCAGTTAATGGATCAGTTAATGGATCAATGAATGGATCAGTTAATGGATCAGTTAATGGATCAGTTAATGGATCAGTTAATGGATCAATGAATGGATCATTTAATGGATCAATGAATGGATCAGTTAATGGATCAGTTAATGGATCAGTTAATGGATCAATGAATGGATCAGTTAATGGATCAGTTAATGGATCAGTTAATGGATCAATGAATGGATCAGTTAATGGATCAATGAATGGATCAGTTAATGGATCAGTTAATGGATCAGTTAATGGATCAGTTAATGGATCAGTTAATGGATCAATGAATGGATCAGTTAATGGATCAGTTAATGATCACTTTACTAACTGATGATCTGACTTGAGCGACACTTGGATTAATAATAAACGCTGACATTTAAAAAGCGTCGCAGAAAAACGAGTCGACAAAAGTCAGTTTTTAATGATGTTCAAAATAACAGTGAATGTTCCTGAAGGTTCTGTACCAGGACCTGAGGGGGTTCTGTACCAGGACCTGAGGGGGTTCTGTACCAGGACCTGAGGGGGTTCTGTACCAGGACCTGAGAGGGTTCTGTACCAGGACCTGAGGAGGTTCTGTACCAGGACCTGAGAGGGTTCTGTACCAGGACCTGAGGAGGTTCTGGTACATGAGGAGGTTCTGTACCAGGACCGGTGGATCCATGAGTCACAGTAACAAGTGATTTTACTTCAGGTTTGAACGTGAAGGTGTGAAGAACATGAGACTCACACACACTTTATGAGCAGCAGCTGCTTTCACACACACTCACACTCACACACACACACACACACACACACACACACACACACACACACACACACACACACACACACTCACACACACACACACACACACACACACACACACACACACACACACACACACACACACACACACACACACACACACACACACACACACACACACACACACACACACACACACACACACACACACACACACACACACACACACACACACACACACACACACACACACACACACACACACACACACACACACACACACACACACACACACACACACACACACACACACACTTCTATCCCAGGATCCTTCACTGTTTCTCTTTAACCAGACGTCGGTTGATTCTCATGGTTTCTACTGTTGGACTGAAAGAATAGAAAGAATAGAAAGAATAGAAAGAATAGAAAGAATAGAAAGAATAGAAAGAATAGAAAGAATAGAAAGAATAGAAAGAATAGAAAGAATAGAAAGAATAGAAAGAATAGAAAGAATAGAAAAAGAATAGAAAGAATAGAAAGAATAGAAAGAATAGAAAGAATAGAAACAGTAGAAAGAATAGAAAGAATAGAAAGAATAGAAAGAATAGAAAGAATAGAAAGAATAGAAAGAATAGAAAGAATAGAAAGAATAGAAAGAATAGAAAGAATAGAAAGAATAGAAAGAATAGAAAGAATAGAAAGAATAGAAAGAATAGAAAGAATAGAAAGAATAGAAAGAATAGAAAGAATAGAAAGAATAGAAAGAATAGAAAGAATAGAAAGAATAGAAAGAATAGAAAGAATAGAAAGAATAGAAAGAATAGAAACAGTAGAAAGAATAGAAAGAATAGAAAGAATAGAAAGAATAGAAAGAATAGAAAGAATAGAAAGAATAGAAAGAATAGAAAGAATAGAAAGAATAGAAAGAAAGAATAGAAAGAATAGAAAGAATAGAAAGAATAGAAAGAATAGAAAGAATAGAAAGAATAGAAAGAATAGAAAGAATAGAAAGAATAGAAAGAATAGAAAGAATAGAAAGAATAGAAAGAATAGAAAGAATAGAAAGAATAGAAAGAATAGAAAGAGTAGAAAGAATAGAAAAGAATAGAAAGAATAGAAAGAAAGAATAGAAAGAATAGAAAGAATAGAAAGAATAGAAAGAATAGAAAGAATAGAAAGAATAGAAAGAATAGAAAGAATAGAAAGAATAGAAAGAATAGAAAGAATAGAAAGAATAGAAAGAATAGAAAGAATAGAAAGAATAGAAAGAATAGAAAGAATAGAAAGAATAGAAAGAATAGAAAGAATAGAAAGAATAGAAAGAATAGAAAGAATAGAAAGAATAGAAAGAATAGAAAGAATAGAAAGAATAGAAAGAGTAGAAAGAGTAGAAAGAATAGAAAGAATAGAAAGAATAGAAAGAATAGAAACAATAGAAAGAATAGAAAGAATAGAAACAATAGAAAGAATAGAAACAGTAGAAAGAGTAGAAAGAATAGAAACAATAGAAACAATAGAAACAATAGAAACAATATAAACTAGAGTCACAAGGACGACATGAAGGTTTAAAGACGTCTCTCTGTATCTTTCATTAAAATCCTCTCTTTATATTCTTTACATCTGAGTCACGACGACTTAAAGCCACTAAATAGATTCAAATAATCAACTTTGAATATTTAATGTCAGACTCGAGTCTCAATGTAAAGACTTTTAATCATTTAAGTGCCTTTTCTTCAAGCATATCTTTGGCAACAATGAGCAGAAGCTGATGCATTAGTGGATTGACTGAAGAAGAAGAAGAGAGGAGAGAGGGAGGGAGGGAGAGAGAGAGGGAGGGAGAGAGAGAGAGGAGAGAGAGAGGGAGAGGAGAGAGGGAGGGAGAGAGAGAGAAAGGGAGGAAGAGAGGGAGGGAGGGAGAGAGAGAGAGAGAGAGGAAGGAGAGGGAGGGAGGGAGAGAGAAAGGGAGGAAGAGAGGGAGGGAGGGAGAGAGAGAGAGAGAGGAGAGAGGGGAGGGAGGGAGAGAGAGAGGGAGGAAGAGAGAGAGAGGAGAGAGGGAGAGAGGGAGGGGGAGAGAGAGAGAGGGAAGGAGGGAGGGAGAGAGGGAGGAAGAGAGAGAGAGGAGAGAGAGAGGGAGGGAGAGAGAGGGATGAAGAGAGAGAGGGGGAGAGAGAGAGAGGGGGGAGGGAGGAAGAGAGGAGAGAGGGAGGGAGGGAGAGAGGAGAGGGAGGGAGGGGAGAGAGGGAGGGAGGAAGAGAGAAGAGAGGGAGAGAGAGAGGAGAGAGGGAGGGAGGAAGAGAGAGAGAGGAGAGAGAGAGAGAGAGGGAGGGAGGGAGGGAGAGAGAGAGGGAGGGAGAGGAGAGAGGGAGGGAGGAAGAGAGGAGAGAGAGGGGGAGGGAGGGAGGGAGGAGAGAGAGGAGAGAGAGAGGGGAGGGAGGAGAGGAGAGAGAGAGGGAGGAGAGAGAGAGGGAGGGAGAGGAGAGGAGGGAGGGAGGAAGAGAGGAGAGAGAGAGAGAGAGAGGGAGAGGGAGGGAGGAAGAGAGGAGAGAGAGAGGGAGAGGGAGGGAGGAAGAGAGAGAGGGAGGGAGAGAGAGAGGGAGGGAGAGGAGAGAGGGAGGGAGGAAGAGAGGAGAGAGAGAGGGAGAGGGAGGGAGGAAGAGAGGAGAGAGGAGAGAGAGAGGGAGAGGGAGGGAGGAAGAGAGAGAGGGAGGGAGAGAGAGAGGGAGGGAGAGGGAGAGAGAGGGAGGGAGAGAGAGGGGAGGGAGGAGGAGAGAGAGAGGGAGGAAGAGAGAGAGGGAGAGGGAGAGGAAGAGAGGAGAGAGAGAGGGAGGGAGGAAGAGAGGAGAGGGAGGAGGAGAGAGAGGGAGGAAGAGAGAGAGAGGGGAGGAGGGAGGGAAGAAGGAAGAGAGAAGAAGAAGAGAGAGGGAGGAGGGAGAGAGGAAGAGAGAGAGAGAGAGGAGAGGGAGGGAGGAAGAGAGAGAGGGAGAGAGAGAGGAGAGGAGAGGAAGAGAGAGAGGGAGGAAGAGGAGAGAGGGAGAGAGAGGAACAGGAGACACATGAACAGAGGAACACATGAACACATGAACACAGGAACACATGAAGGCAGGGAAAGAACACAGGAACAGAGAAGGAGGAACACATGAACAAGGACATGAACAGAGAGAACACATGAACACATGAAACAAACACATGAACACGAACATGAACACATGAACACATGAACACATGAACACATGAACACATGAACACAGAAACACATAACACATGAACACATGAACACATGAACACATGAACACATGAACACATGAACAATGAACATGAACACATGAACACATGAACACATGAGACAACACGTGAACACATGAACACTGAACAGGAACAAGACATGAACACATGAACACATGAACACATGAACAGATGAACAGGAACGGAGGAACAGAGGAACAGAGACACATGAGCGCAGGAACACATGAACACATGAACACATGAACATGAACACATGAGACACATGAACACATGAACACATGAGACACAGGAAACATGAACACATGAGCACATGAACACATGAACACATGAACACATGAACACATGAACACATGAACACATGAGAACATGAAACATGAACACATGAACATGAACACATGAACACATGAACACATGAACACATGAACAAGAGAGACATGAACACATGAACACATGAACACAAGAACACATGAACACATGAACACATGAACACATGAACACATGAACACATGGACACATGAACACATGAACACATGAACACATGAACACATGAACACATGAACACATGAACACATGAACACATGAACACATGAACACATGAACACATGAACACATGAACACATGAACACATGAACACATGAACACATGAACACATGAACACATGAACACATGAACATGAACACATGAACATGAACATGAACACATGAACACATGAACACATGAACACATGAACACATGAACACATGAACACATGAACACATGAACACATGAACACATGAACACATGAACACATGAACACATGAACATGAACACATGAACACATGAACACATGAACACATGAACACATGAACACATGAACATGAACACATGAACATGAACACATGAACATGAACACATGAACACATGAACACATGAACACATGAACACATGAACACATGAACACATGAACATGAACACATGAACACAGCAGGTACTGTGGGTCAGTAAGTGAAGCTGCAGTCGACGCTTCTCTGTCACTTCAGCGTCTGAAGGATGAACATCTTCTCGTCCTTCATGCTCGTCTGCAGCTCATCCTTCACACCTTCATTCCTCAAGACCGCGGCCTTGTCGCTTCTCTTTCACTCATCCTCAGTTTTATGCTTTTATTAGCTCTGGATGAGTGTCTGCAGACACCAGTGAAGACGAGGTCTTCCATCTACAACACTTAACAAGCGTCACTGAGCAGGAACTTCTTCTGCAGGTTCAGGTCGGGGGGGCAGCAGCTCCAGCAAGAAGATCCAGACGCTCCTCTAGTAGTGCAGAGTGATGTCACAACATGATCTTATGCTGTGTTTGTTGTTCTTCACACCATTGTGTTTATTTAGTGTGTAAACAAGGATCTCGCCTGCAGTTCATCTCTGAGCCGCTCTAGTAGAAGAACTTACATTTCTGCTTCTTACTTTCAGATCTATTCATGGTCAGACCTTCATGATCTGATCCAGACTTAGACCTCAGATCTTCTCTGGTTCCTTCTTGTTCTCCGAGTCTCTTGTGGTCACAGGTGAAGGTCGAGACCTGGATCCACTGATCTGCCCTTTTGGCTCAGCTCTCTTTTCACTGACACACATCAGTGCATCTTCACCACCAGCCTTCTGTTCTTCGCTCCACTCTTCCCTCACTCCAGAACAAGACCCAGAGACACTTGAACTCCTGGTCCAGAGAAGGATCTGGACTGAACCACGTGTATCAGGTTCTGGGTCCTTCATTGAAGACGAGGTCAAGGGTCGAACATCAGTCTCGAGGATGAGTTGAATCCTCGTCCTTCATGTCACGACCACGTCCTGCATGAAGTGACAAGAGTCAGAAACTGCAGGAGGTTCTGTTAGCAGAAGGAAAACCTGGAGTTAAAGGTCCACGAAGTTCTGCCTGTGAGTCCTTCAGGATGAAGTGACGACAGTTAGAAGAAGACCTTCAGTTCCTGGACATGCTGGTGCGTTCTTGGTCATGAAGTCACTGTTGTCATCATTGTTTGAGTGACTGCTTTGTTGACCTGCTCCTCCCTCGATCATCTCCACAGCTCCACAGCTCCACAGCTCGAAGCTCTGTCCTCCTCATTAACAGGACCATAGACGCCGGCGCGTCAGCTGTGGCAACATCTCCCCAGACTCTGTCTGGCTGCTGGAGATGGACTCAGTTCTGCAGCACGTCCTGTGAGCCTCCGTCAGATCCAGATCCAGGTCCAGATCCCAAACTTCTGCCCCGTGTGTGCATTTAAGTCTTGTTTCTCCCGACGTGAGGTTCAACTCCAGGACCTTCTACGCTCACAGCTTTATCAGGCGCCGCAGACGCGTCGTCGCCACGACCTTCGTCTGCTAATCCTGAGTCACGTCTACTTTGAAGGTCCAAGACTTTCATGGTCCTGCTGTGTTTGAGCAAAAGTACCTGAAGAAAAACTTCAAGGTGCTCCAGACTGATGAGAACATGTGACGTGTTTGATAAGAAGATCTTCAGTTTCACAGGTTTGATGTTCTTAAGGACGAAAGAAGGTTCTTAAGAAGAATGTTCTGTATCTTAGCAACCATCTCATGTGTTGATAGATTCTGTGCTTGTTTATTTGTCGGATGCTCTTTAGCTGCTGGTCACTGGTTAGTTAATCTGTTCACTGGTTAGTTAACCTGTTCACTGGTTAGTTAACCTGGTCACTGGTTAGTTACTCTGGTCACTGGTTAGTTACTCTGGTCACTGGTTAGTTAACATGGTCACTGGTTAGTTAATCTGGTCACTGGTTAGTTACTCTGGTCATTGGTTAGTTACTCTGGTCACTGGTTAGTTGATCTGGTCACTGGTTAGTTAATATCGTCACTGGTTAGCTACTCTGGTCACTGGTTAGCTAATCTGGTCACTGGTTAGCTACTCTGGTCACTGGTTAATTACTCTGGTCAATAGTTAGTTAATCTCGTCACTTGTTAATTACGCTGGTCACTGATTGGTTGATCTGGTCACTGGTTAGTTAATCTGGTCACTGGTTAGTTACTCTTGTGACTGGTTAGTTATTCTGGTCACTGGTTGGTTACTCTGGTCACTGGTTAGTTAATCTGGTCACTGGTTAGTTAATCTGGTCACTGGTTAGTTACTCTTGTGACTGGTTAGTTATTCTGGTCACTGGTTGGTTACTCTGGTCACTGGTTAGTTAATCTGGTCACTGGTTAGTTACGCTGGTGACTGGATAGTTAATCTGGTCACTGGTTAGTTCATCTGGTCACTGGTTAGTTACGCTGGTGACTGGATAGTTAATCTGGTCACTGGTTAGTTACTCTTGTCACTGGTTAGTTATTCTGGTCACTGGTTAGCTACTCTGGTGGTCTCTTCCAGCCTGTCACTCAGCAGAGGTCTGCGGGGGATCCCGCGAGCCTCCTCCGCCAGAGTGTGTTCTGACAGAAGCGCTAATTAAAAGTGATGTAAATGAACAACAGGCCTCGTCTGCTTCCTCTCCTCCTCCTCCTCCTCCTCCTCCTCCTCCTCCTCCTCCTCCTCCTGCTCCTCATCAGCCTATACTCACGGTGCCGGAGCATGTGCTCACCTGGAGGCTCTCGTGGCAATTACTCTCCTGTGCGTCTGTTTTGTTCGCCGGTTACGTGTTTGTTTAATTGGCATCAGCGAGTTGTAATTCTATTAGTTCTTGGAAAGGTCAGGGTCGTAGGGGACTGGCTTCTGGCACGACTCGCTCGCACAGCATAGCTGGATAATTACAAAATGGTGTGAGCAGAACTTACTGACGACCTTTAAAAAAACTCAACAGATCCAACAGGAGTTCTAATCAATTCTCCCAAATGTTGCTGGAATATAAATGTCACTTTGGAGCAACTGGGAATCATTTCAATGTTAACGCTGCAAGGCCTGCTGGGTAAATAAAGAGAGCGTGAGGAGTTGAACCTCAGACTCACTGTAGACGTTTGGATCAGAGAGTGATGTCATCAGTTCAGTCACATGACTCACACATGTTTGTGTTATTATAACATGTTTATGTTACTATAACAACAACTTTATTGATCTACACATGTTTGTGTTACTATAACAACAACTTTATTGACTCACACATGTTTGTGTTATTATAACAACAACTTTATTGATCTACACATGTTTGTGTTACTATAACAACAACTTTATTGACTCACACATGTTTGTGTTACTATAAGAACAACTTTATTGACTCACACATGTTTGTGTTACTATAACAATAACTTGATTGATCTACACATGTTTGTGTTACTATAACAACAACTTTATTGACTCACACATGTTTGTGTTATTATAACAACAACTTTATTGATCTACACATGTTTGTGTTATTATAACATGTTTGTGTTACTATAACAACAACTTTATTGATCTACACATGTTTGTGTTACTATAACAACAACTTTATTGACTCACACATGTTTGTGTTACTATAACAACAACTTTATTGACTCACACATGTTTGTGTTACTATAACAATAACTTGATTGATCTACACATGTTTGTGTTACTATAACAACAACTGTATTGACTCACATATGTTTGTGTTACTATAACATGTTTGTGTTACTATAACAACAACTTTATTGATCTACACATGTTTGTGTTACTATAAGAACAACTTTATTGATCTACACACTCACAGGAACATGTTAGTGAAGCTGCAGCTGATTGAACCACGAGTTACAACATCAACCAATGAGACGCTTTCTTTGTCATAAGCTCCGCCCATTAAATCAAAGGCAGTGTTTATATTAAACAAGCAGCCGAAGTAATATTTATTTATTTGAATGAAATATTGCTGTAATAAAAGTAAAGTTAATACAACATTAATTTGTTCATAAAAATAGAATAATATAGTTTTATATTATGGATGGATGATGGATGATGGATGGATGGATGGATGGATGGATGGATGGATGGATGGATGGATGGATGGATGGATGGATGGATGGATGGATGGATGGATGGATGGATGGATGGATGGATGGATGGATGGATGGATGGATGATGGATGGATGGATGGATGGATGGATGATGGATGGATGGATGGATGGATGGATGGATGGATGGATGGATGATGGATGGATGGATGGATGGATGGATGGATGGATGATGGATGGATGGATGGATGGATGGATGGATGGATGGATGGATGGATGGATGATGGATGGATGGATGGATGGATGGATGGATGGATGGATGGATGGATGGATGATGGATGGATGGATGGATGGATGGATGGATGGATGATGGATGGATGGATGGATGGATGGATGATGGATGGATGGATGGATGGATGGATGATGGATGGATGGATGGATGGATGGATGGATGGATGATGGATGGATGGATGGATGGATGGATGGATGGATGATGGATGGATGGATGGATGGATGGATGGATGGATGGATGGATGGATGGATGGATGGATGGATGGATGGATGGATGGATGGACAGACAGATAATGTGAGGATGTCAATATTCCATGAGAGATCCAACAGATCTCAGCCACATTGATGCATCTTCTCCTCCTGACCACGTTTTATCTCAATATATATATAATATATATTCAAGACTTCGTAGCTTCAGGTCGAGGCCAAACGTTTCCAGGAGTTTTGAGGTATTTAAGTGTAAAGTGACCAACATGGTCTCATGCTTCGCTCAGTGAATAATGGATGAAGAAGCAGATCAGTGTTGAGAGAAACTTGCCTGAAGGGTCTGTGAGTCTGAGGAGCCTGAGAGAAGATTAGACTTTGACCTTTAGTAGTATCAAGTAGTATTGTCTATCATTGAATACTGTAGTCTAGCAATGACTAGTATTGACCAGTATTGTCTAGTATTGACTAGTATTGACTAGTATTGTCTAGTATTGTCTGGTAATCTCTAGTATTGTCTAGTATTGTCTAGTATTGTCTGGTAATCTCTAGTATTGACTAGTATTGTCTAGTATTGTCTGGTAATCTCTAGTATTGACTAGTATTGTCTAGTATTGTCTGGTAATCTCTAGTATTGACTAGTATTGTTTAGTAATATCTAGTATTTTCTTACATGGACTACTGTTGTCTAGTAATCTCTAGTATTGACTAGTATTGACTAGTAATGTCTAGAATTCTCTAGTATTTACTCATATTCTCTAGTATTGACAAGTATTGTATATAATTAACTAGTTTTGTCTAGTATTGTCTATAATTAACTAGTACTGTCTAGTATTGACTGGTATTGTCTAGTATAGTTTAGTATTGTCTAGTATTGTCTATTATTAATTAGTATTGGCTAGCAGTGACAAGTATAATCTAGTATTTTTATTGACTAGTATTATCTAGTATCAAGTAGTATTGATTACGATTGTCTAGTATTGTCTAGTATTAAATAGTATAGTCTAGTATTATCTAGTATTGAGTAGTATTGTCTATAATTGACTAGTATTATCTTGTTTTAAGTAGTATCGAGTAGTATTATCTAGTATTAACTAGTATTGTCTAGTATAAAATATTATAGTCTATGTGAAGTATTGTCATGACTCATTTGCAGGACCACTGCTCTCATGGCTACGCTACAAACTCTTAGCATGTTTTGACCTCTTCTCAGTTTATACATGTTTTAGTGAATAAAACGTTCACTGTTGTTGCATGTTTGTGTCAAGAACTCGAACCAACAACCCTCGTCTGCACCATCAGTCTCTAGACCTTCATCCGACGTGTCTTCACTACCAACTCCTGACTTTACATTCCGAGCGAGCGAGTGAGATCATCGCGCGCGAGTGTGTATTTAGTGCTGATTATGTTTAATGATGTTGATGAATGGAGGCCAGAGTTCGCCTCGTCAGCACTTTTTCATTTGTCTTTTCACTCCGATCAGGAAGTGCTGACTCAGATCTGACGCCTGCTTTTAACTTGTGTTGAAAATATACTTTGAGTTCTTCACGTTTAAAATACTTGACGAGTAAAGGAAGTACACAAACTCTACTTCCTGTTGTGTAGCTTTGTTTTTTATAATGAACGCTGTGTTTGTTGTTTTATAAATTTATTTAAATACATTTAGTTTTATGTCATGAAATGATGTTTATTCTCAAAATCCTCCTTTATATCTTTATTATCTTTTAAATGTCAGATAATGAAAGTTTTCATCATAATTCCAGTTTTTAAATCACTGTAGTTACAATGTAATTAAACATTAAACGTGTAGTTGAAGAGATTCCAGTGTAAACACCGTGTTCATGTTCACCCGTGATGTTAACTCGTCGTCCGATCTTTATTTGTGCAACAAGAGCAGGAAGGAGAGAGAAAATTGCCCAAAATTCAATATGCTGTGCAATTATATTGTGTAATAGGCTGTAAAATCCTAATATCTGCTCAGCCACTTGGAAAGGCACAAAGAAATGGCCTCAGCACTTACACTCCACCGCCGCGGCCGTGACAGACGAACCTGTCGGCCGAGCAGAAGGAAATAACACCAGCCATATTTCATTCACTCTCTCTCTCCTGCAGCCGCTGATTCTCCCTCGTTTTATTATGGGATTTCTCCTCATATTAGACTTCACCTCTGCTGACTCGACACGTGGTGTTTGTCTGCTGCTGACGTTGCAGCCGTAGAGCAGGAATATATCATCAGAGGGACGACTGTCAATCATTAGGAATGTTCACGCCAGAGGAAAACAGGAAACATAGAGTAACTCTCCACTGACATTAGACCCACCTGTAGTAATGATTCTCCACTGAGTTCCTAAGCTTCTCGGAACAAACCCTCCTCTCGAGTGATTCTCCGCTGGCATTAGATGGAGTCTCCACTGACTCCTTTAAGAAACACCTTAAGACGCTATTCTCATTTGTTCAGGACTTTCCCCTTGAACCCCCCGAACCCGCGCGGGGTTCGCAGTGGGGTGGGGGGCGGGGAGGGATGGAGGGATTGGCCCCTCAAAAAAAACAAAAAAGTCTTTGACCCACCCCAACCCCTCACTAAACCCCCCTTTCCTCCCTACTCTCCCACTCACACTTGTAATGTTTCCTCATTGCTCACCCTTTTGATTCTTCCCCTTTTTGTTTTCCTTCTCCCCGGTGACATTTCTCCCCCTTTGCCTTCTCACCCCCCTGTGCTCACTCTCTCCCCCTCTTTTTCGCCCTCTGGGTGCTCATTCTCCCCCCTTTTCCCCCCCCTGTTACTTCCCCCCCACCTTTTCCCCCCCCCTCTTATGATTCTCCACTGGCATTAGATTCTCCCACCTGTAGTGTTGACTTACCCACCTGTAGTAGAGTGACTCTCCACTGACATTAGACCCACCTGTACTGTTTAAGTAAGTAATGATTCTCCACTGACATTAGACCCACCTGTAGTAGAGTGATTCTCCAATGACATTAGACCCACCTGTAGTAATGATTCTCCACTGACATTAGACCCACCTGTAGTAGAGTGACTCTCCACTGACATTAGACCCACCTGTAGTAGAGTGACTCTCCACTGACATTAGACCCACCTGTAGTAGAGTGACTTCTCCACTGACATTAGACCCACCTGTAGTAATGATTCTCCACTGACATTAGACCCACCTGTAGTAGAGTGACTCTCCACTGACATTAGACCCACCAGTAGTAGAGTGACTCTCCACTGACATTAGACCCACCAGTAGTAGAGTGACTCTCCCTCACATTTGGCCACCTGTATAAAAAGTGACTCTCCAATGACATTAGACCCACCTGTAGTAGAGTGACTCTCCAATGACATTAGACCCACCTGCTGGAGCTGATAATATTGATTGAAAAATATATCAGGAAAACAATGATCATTAAAAACAAATAATAAAATAAATAGATGATCTAGTATTAACTAGTATTAACTAGTATTAACTAGTGTTTTCTAGTATTAAATAGTCGATTCATCCAGAAAAAGAGAGCAAGAAAACAAAAGAATGTGCCACAAAAATAAAGAAATATGCAAAAAAGTGCAAAACAGAACAAATTTGACCAAAAAAACAGAGAAAGTTAGTTTAACATATTCATTATAAACGATTAACATTTAATGTATTTAATCCAGTAAAACAGAAAATATTAAACCAGTGAAGAGATAAAAGTCACAGTTTTTATAACTCGATGTTCGACGATAAAGAAACAGTTTCTTGAAGCGTACTTGGATCTTTGTGTGTTCCTGTCGACCGTTGTGTTGTTGTTGTTCATGTTGTGGATTGATCATGTGACGCATGACTTCACACACGTCTGTAACGACCTTGAACGCTCCACTTAACACACCTTGACACGACGACCAGGTCCTGCAAACACAACACAAACACAATCCATCAAAGTTTTTAACTTGAACAATCGTTGGATCCTCGATGGGTTGGAAATAAAACTTTCAAAAGAAGAACTTCTCAGCGCCCCCTGTGGTCAGACAGAGTAGTATATATGAAGTATATACAGTATATACTGTATATAAACACACGTTCAATCAAAACAACATTAGTAACATTAGTAACATTAGTAACATTAGTAACATTAGTGACATTAGTAACATTAGTAACATTACTAACATTAGTAACATTAGTGACATTACTAACATTACTGACATTAGTAACATTACTGACATTACTAACATTACTGACATTAGTAACATTAGTGACATTACTAACATTACTGACATTAGTAACATTAGTGACATTACTAACATTACTGACATTAGTAACATTAGTAACATTAGTAACATTAGTAACATTAGTGACATTAGTAACATTATTGACATTACTAACATTACTGACATTAGTAACATTAGTAACATTAGTAACATTAGTAACATTAGTAACATTAGTAACATTAGTAACATTAGTAACATTAGTAACATTACTAACATTACTGACATTAGTAACATTAGTAACATTAGTAACATTAGTAACATTAGTAACATTAGTAACATTAGTAACATTAGTAACATTAGTAACATTAGTGACATTACTAACATTAGTAACATTAGTAACATTAGTGACATTACTAACATTACTGACATTAGTAACATTAGTAACATTAGTAACATTAGTAACATTAGTAACATTAGTAACATTACTGACATTAGTAACATTAGTGACATTAGTAACATTACTGACATTAGTATATATTAGTAACATTACTAACATTACTGACATTAGTAACATTAGTAACATTAGTAACATTAGTAACATTAGTGACATTAGTAACATTATTGACATTACTAACATTACTGACATTAGTAACATTAGTAACATTAGTAACATTAGTAACATTAGTAACATTAGTAACATTAGTAACATTAGTGACATTATACATAACATTAGTAACATTAGTAACATTAGTAACATTAGTAACATTAGTAACATTAGTAACATTAGTAACATTAGTAACATTAGTAACATTAGCGGTAACATTAGTAACATTAGTAACATTAGTAACATTACTAACATTAGTAACATTAGTAACATTAGTAACATTAGTGACATTAGTAACATTATTGACATTAGTAACATTAGTGACATTACTAACATTACTGACATTAGTAACATTAGTGACATTACTAACATTACTGACATTAGTAACATTAGTAACATTAGTAACATTAGTAACATTAGTAACATTAGTAACATTAGTAACATTAGTAACATTAGTGACATTAGTAACATTAGTAACATTAGTAACATTAGTAACATTAGTAACATTAGTAACATTAGTAACATTAGTGAACATTACTAACATTACTGACATTAGTAACATTAGTGACATTACTAACATTACTGACATTAGTAACATTAGTAACATTAGTAACATTAGTAACATTAGTGACATTAGTAACATTAGTGACATTACTAACATTACTGACATTAGTAACATTAGTAACATTAGTAACATTAGTAACATTAGTGACATTAGTAACATTAGATTAGTAACATTAGTGACATTACTAACATTACTGACATTAGTAACATTAGTGACATTACTAACATTACTGACATTAGTAACATTAGTAACATTAGTAACATTAGTAACATTAGTAACATTAGTAACATTAGTGACATTACTAACATTACTGACATTAGTAACATTAGTGACATTACTAACATTACTGACATTAGTAACATTAGTAACATTAGTAACATTAGTAACATTACTGACATTAGTAACATTAGTAACATTACTAACATTACTGACATTAGTAACATTAGTAACATTAGTAACATTAGTAACATTAGTAACATTAGTAACATTACTGACATTAGTAACATTAGAGACATTAGTAACATTAGTAACATTACTGACATTAG
The DNA here is from genome assembly GCA_016630915.1 of Callionymus lyra. Classification (NCBI taxonomy): domain Eukaryota; kingdom Metazoa; phylum Chordata; class Actinopteri; order Syngnathiformes; family Callionymidae; genus Callionymus; species Callionymus lyra. The sequence goes on from JACEEU010000020.1 coordinate 21,270,785, forward strand.
TAACATTATTGACATTACTAACATTACTGACATTAGTAACATTAGTAACATTAGTAACATTAGTAACATTAGTGACATTAGTAACATTAGTAACATTACTGACATTAGTAACATTAGTAACATTAGTGACATTACTAACATTACTGACATTAGTAACATTAGTAACATTAGTGACATTACTAACATTACTGACATTAGTAACATTAGTAACATTAGTAACATTAGTAACATTAGTAACATTAGTAACATTAGTAACATTAGTAACATTACTGACATTAGTAACATTAGTAACATTAGTAACATTACTAACATTAGTGACATTAGTAACATTAGTAACATTAGTGACATTACTAACATTACTGACATTAGTAACATTAGTAACATTAGTAACATTACTGACATTAGTAACATTAGTAACATTAGTAACATTACTGACATTAGTAACATTAGTAACATTAGTAACATTAGTAACATTACTGACATTAGTAACATTAGTAACATTAGTAACATTACTGACATTAGTAACATTAGTAACATTAGTAACATTACTGACATTAGTAACATTAGTAACATTAACATTAGTAACATTAGTAACATTAGTAACATTAGTGAACATTAGTAACATTACTGACATTAGTAACATTACTGACATTAGTAACATTAGTAACATTAGTAACATTACTGACATTAGTAATATTACTGACATTAGTAACATTAGTAACATTAGTAACATTACTGACATTAGTAACATTAGTAACATTACTAACATTACTGACATTAGTAACATTAGTGACATTAGTAACATTACTGACATTAGTAACATTAGTAACATTAGTAACATTAGTGACATTAGTAACATTAGTAACATTACTGACATTAGTAACATTAGTGACATTAGTAACATTACTGACATTAGTAACATTAGTGACATTACTGACATTAGTAACATTAGTAACATTAGTAACATTACTGACATTAGTAACATTAGTAACATTACTGACATTAGTAACATTAGTAACATTAGTAACATTACTGACATTACTAACATTAGTAACATTAGTAACATTAGTAACATTACTAACATTAGTAACATTAGTGACATTAGTAACATTACTAACATTAGTAACATTAGTAACATTACTGACATTAGTAACATTAGTGACATTACTAACATTACTGACATTAGTAACATTAGTAACATTAGTAACATTAGTAACATTACTGACATTAGTAACATTAGTAACATTAGTAACATTAGTGACATTAGTAACATTAGTAACATTAGTAACATTAGTAACATTAGTAACATTAGTGACATTAGTAACATTAGTAACATTACTAACATTAGTAACATTAGTAACATTATTATGACATTAGTAACATTACTGACATTAGTAACATTAGTAACATTACTGACATTAGTAACATTAGTGACATTACTAACATTACTGACATTAGTAACATTAGTAACATTAGTAACATTAGTAACATTAGTAACATTAGTAACATTACTGACATTACTAACATTACTGACATTACTAACATTAGTAACATTAGTAACATTAGTGACATTAGTAACATTACTAACATTAGTAACATTAGTGACATTACTGACATTAGTAACATTAGTGACATTACTGACATTACTGACATTAGTAACATTAGTGACATTACTAACATTACTGACATTAGTAACATTAGTAACATTAGTAACATTAGTAACATTAGTAACATTAGTAACATTACTGACATTACTAACATTAGTAACATTAGTGACATTAGTGACATTACTAACATTACTGACATTAGTAACATTAGTGACATTAGTAACATTAGTAACATTAGTGACATTACTAACATTACTGACATTAGTAACATTAGTGACATTACTAACATTACTGACATTAGTAACATTAGTAACATTAGTAACATTAGTAACATTAGTAACATTAGTAACAATAGTAACATTAGTAACATTAGTAACATTAGTAACATTAGTGACATTACTGACATTAGTAACATTAGTAACATTAGTAACATTAGTAACATTAGTAACATTAGTAACAATAGTAACATTAGTAACATTAGTAACATTAGTAACAATAGTAACATTACTAACATTAGTAACATTAGTAACATTAGTAACATAGCACAATCAAACCTTCAGAATGTTCCATCTTAACCAGTTAAACCTGGTCATGACTCAATATAACTAGTTTCCAGGTCTAATTTAACTGTAATATCAGTTCTTCCACTCAGTGGGCGGAGCTTATGCTGACGACAGCAGCCCATTGGTTAGTTTCTCACATGTGTTTTCTAACACTAAGTGACACTTAATAATTGTGTGTCCACAAACGGCCTGTGATGGATGGCGGGTCGGGAGCCGAGGCCCCGAGGCCCTCGCGAGAGAAGCTCTTGTCCACGTTTAATTCTTGTGGGTGATGAACGAGGACGAGCTCGTGGCTCCTGCAGCGAACAAATGTTTGTGCGACTGATAAGACGAGTGTGTCGTGTTGTGTTGCTCCCTGTGGACCTGTCAGTCAAGATAACACGCCCACACCATCCATCACAGGAGGATGAGGATGAGAGACGCTGATTTGTGCGGCGGACGAGTGTTTCTCTTCTGTTTAACACTTTTAAAATCATCAAACTCATCAAACATCAACAGCTCCCAGCATGCTTTGCCGCCCAGCAACCAATCACAGCTGTGGATGACTTTTAGTTTTACTTGAATTATCTTATCTTAATAATAATAGTAATGATAATATTAATAATAATGTAGATATTAATTGACTTGATGTTGGACACATCATTGTGTAGTTGTTGTGTTGACACACATCAGTGTGTTGCTGTTGTGTCTCTGGCTGTTGTGTTGACTCACATCAGTGTGTTGTTGTTGTGTTGACTCACATCAGTGTGTTGTTGTTGTGTCTCTGGCTGTTGTGTTGACTCACATCAGTGTGTTGTTGTTGTGTCTCTGGCTGTTGTGTTGACTCACATCAGTGTGTTGTTGTTGTGTCTCTGGCTGTTGTGTTGACTCACATCAGTGTGTTGTTGTTGTGTCTCTGGCTGTTGTGTTGACTCACATCAGTGTGTTGTTGTTGTGTCTCTGGCTGTTGTGTTGACACACATCAGTGTGTTGTTGTTGTGTCTCTGGCTGTTGTGTTGACCCACATGATTGTGTAGTTGTTGTGTTGACTCACATTGGTGTGTAGTTGTTGTGTTGACTCACACCAGTGTGTAGTTGTTGTGTGGGTTGTTGTTGTGTCTCTGGGTGTTGTGTTGACCCACATGATTGTGTAGTTGTTGTGTTGACCCACATGAGTGTGTAGTTGTTGTGTCTCTGGCTGTTGTGTTGACCCACATGAGTGTGTAGTTGTTGTGTTGACCCACATGATTGTGTAGTTGTTGTGTTGACTCACATTGGTGTGTAGTTGTTGTGTTGACCCACATGAGTGTGTAGTTGTTGTGTTGACCCACATGATTGTGTAGTTGTTGTGTTGACCCACATGAGTGTGTAGTTGTTGTGTTTTGTGTTGACCCACATGAGTGTGTAGTTGTTGTGTTGACTCACATGACCTCCACATGAGTGTGTAGTTGTTGTGTTGTTACCCACATATGATGTGTAGTTGTTGTGTTGACCCACATGATTGTGTAGTTGTTGTGTTGACCCACATGAGTGTGTAGTTGTTGTGTTGACCCACATGAGTGTGTAGTTGTTGTGTTGACCCACATGAGTGTGTAGTTGTTGTGTTGACCCACACGAGTGTGTAGTTGTTGTGTTGTGTACCCACATGAGTGTGTAGTTGTTGTGTTGACCCACATGAGTGTGTAGTTGTTGTGTTGACCCACATGAGTGTGTAGTTGTTGTGTTGACCCACATGAGTGTGTAGTTGTTGTGTTGACTCACACGAGTGTGTAGTTGTTGTGTTGACTCACACCAGTGTGTAGTTGTTGTGTTGACCCACATGAGTGTGTAGTTGTTGTGTTGACCCACACGAGTGTGTAGTTGTTGTGTTGACCCACACGAGTGTGTAGTTGTTGTGTTGACCCACACGAGTGTGTAGTTGTTGTGTTGACCCACATGAGTGTGTAGTTGTTGTGTTGACCCACATGAGTGTGTAGTTGTTGTGTTGACCCACATGAGTGTGTAGTTGTTGTGTTGACTCACATTGGTGTGTAGTTGTTGTGTTGACCCACACGAGTGTGTAGTTGTTGTGTTGACCCACATGAGTGTGTAGTTGTTGTGTTGACTCACATCTAATTGCTGCTCTGCTCTCGTGGCTCTCATTGACTGCTGGTCTCCAGAGAGAATCCCAAAGGATCCTCAGACAAACAAACATGTCGATCGATGGACGCGAGTCTTACAGCAACTGATTAACATTCTCTTCTGGAATTCACTCACAACCAGTGTTTCCTTGAATCAAGAAATACACCTTAAAAGAACCTGACAGAGGAACTCCTGTTTCCTCCCATTCACTAATGAAGAGAGGTTTACACTTTTCAACTGTAATCCAACAATTTTCAACTATAATCAAACAATTTTCAACTATAATCCAACAATTTTCAACTATAATCAAACAATTTTCAACTATAATCCAACAATTTTCAACTATAATCCAACAATTTTCAACTATAATCCAACAATTTTCAACTATAATCAACAATTTTCAACTATAATCCAACAATTTTCAACTATAATCAAACAATTTTCAACTATAATCCAACAATTTTCAACTATAACAACAATTTCTATAATCAACAATTTTCAACTATAATCCAACAATTTTCAACTATAATCAAACAATTTTCAACTATAATCAAACAATTTTTCAACTATAATCAAACAATTTTCAACTATAATCAAACAATTTTCAACTATAATCAAACAATTTTCAACTATAATCAAACAATTTTCAACTATAATCAAACAATTTTCAACTATAATCAAACAATTTTCAACTAAATCAACAATTTTCAACTAAATCCAACAATTTTCAACTATAACCAACAATTTTCAACTATAATCCACTTCAACATTTTCAACTGTAATCAAAAATTTAGAAAAAACGGTGCCCTTGGACAAATGAAGATCTCCTGAGTCTGAAGAGACTTTGTGGAAAGACTGAGTGTCTCTGGAAGTCCACTAAACTTGAGGTGCACAGACTTCACCTCAGGGATCTGATGTCTTCTTACAATGAGATGGTGGAAACTGCCAGATCTGATTACATCAGAAAACTGGTAGCAGCAAATAGGAAAAACCCCAAAGTGTTGTTTGACAGGATTAATTCTCTCGTGTCTCCTGCTCCTCAAATCACGCCTGTCTTCTGTGAAGCTGACAGCAATGATTGTTGAGGTTTTTACTGACAAAATTAAATTGATCAAAGAGAAAATCTCTCCCTCTTTGTGTGGAACCCCTACTGTCTCTGAGCCCCTCTCCTCCTCTTGGTCCTCCTTCAGTGCTGTATCTGTGGGTGATATTTCATCACTAGTGAACAAGATGAAACCCTCCTCTTGCTCAGATGACGTCCTTCCTTGTAGGCTTTTTATCAAAGTATTTGATGTAATTGGCCCCTGAGTTACCAATATGGTGAACCTCTCCCTTTCCACAGGGGTTTTTAATGCATTTAAACCATTGTGGAGCCTCTGCTCAAAAAACCAGCCTTAGACCCGACTGACCTCAGTCATTTCAGACCTATTTCTAAACTTCGTTCTTGTCCAAGATCTCAGAGAAGGTAGTGTCTGAGCAGCTGTCTTTGTTCCTGGATCAGAGCGACATCCATGAGAAGTTTCAGTCTGGCTTCAATAAACATCTACGGAGACAGTCTTACTGAAGGTGTCCAGTGACATCATGATGTTCTGGTTCTGTTGGATCTGTCCTTTGACACAGTTGAACCAGATCCTGCTGAGAAGACTGAGGGATGAAACAATTTTCAACTTTATTAAAACTATCATATCTTTGCTATGACTCACAATGACCTAGTGCTGGGAAAGGTCAAAGGTCAAGGTGGTCAGTGTTGGTCTTTGCTCCATCTTTGTCGTGTTTGTGAACATGACTGCTTTGAAGTCTGCTCTGACTTGTGACCCTGGCTCGGACGAGGGGCTTTAAAGTAGCAAGTGACATGTGAGCACACAACTGTGTGTGTGTGTGTACGAGCGTGTGTGCGTGTGTGTGTGTGTGTGTGTGAGAGTGTGTGTGTGTCTGTGTGTCCGTCAGTTCCGTGCTTCAAACAGGTGTCAACATATCATGATCCGAGCAACAGCTGTTTTTAGCAATTGTGTGAGTGTGTGTGTGTGTGTGTGTGTGTGTGTGTGTGTGTGCGTGTGTGTGTGTGTGTGTGTGTGTGTGTGTGTGTGTGTGTGTGTGTGTGTGTGTGTGTGTGTGTGTGTGCGTGTGTGTGTGTGTGTGTGTGTGTGTGTGTGTGTGTGTGTGTGTGTGTGTGTGTGTGAGTGTGTGTGTGTGTTTGTGTGTGTGTGTGTGTGTGTGTGCGTGTGTGTGTGTGTGTGGTGGTGGTGTGTGTGTGTGTGTGTGTGTGTGTGTGTGTGTGTGGTGTGTGTGTGTGTGTGTGTGCGTGTGTGGGGGGTGTGTGTGTGTGTGTGTGTGTGTGTGTGTGTGTGTGTGTGTGTGTGTGTGTGGTGGTGTGTGTGTGTGTGTGTGTGTGGTGTGTGTGTGTGTGTGTTGTGTGTGTGTGTGTGTGTGTGTGTGTGTGTGTGTGTGTGTGTGAGTGTGTGTGTGCGTGTATGTGTGTGTGAGTGTGTGTGTGTGTGTGTGTGTGTGTGTGTGTGTGTGTGTGTGTGTGTGTAGTGTGTGTGTGCGTGTGTGTGTGTGTGTGTGTGTGTGTGTGTGTGTGTGTGTGTGTGTGTGTGTGTGTGTGTGTGTGTGTGTGTGTGTGTGTGTGTGTGTGTGTGTGTGTGTGTGTGTGTGTGTGTGTGTGTGTGTGTGTGTGTGTGTGTGTGTGTGTGTGTGACGTGTGTGTGTGTGTGTGTGTGTGTGTGTGTGTGTGTGTGTGTGTGTGTGTGTGTGTGTGTGTGTGTGCGGTGTGGGTGTGTGTGTGTGTGTGTGTGTGTGTGAGTGTGTGTGTGGTGTATGTGTGTGTGTGTGTGTGTGTGTGTGTGTGTGCGTGTGTTTGCTACGTGAGTTTATAAATGTCTTGAAACTACTTTTAGGTCAAAGTATCAAGAACTTGTCGAGGAGATTTGAGCCACTCGACAAAATTGATGTGTTTATTTATACTTTTATTTTACATACATGTTGTCATATACTTTTCCTAAGCAATGTGTGTATGTATGAGTGTGTTGATAGTATCTCGATACAAGGATACAATATATAGTGATGTACAGTGATAGTATAGATGTGTAGTATTGTCCAGTACTTGACTCTGGTGTTGTGATAGTGTAGTAACAAGTATATATGTGTAGTATTGTCCAGTACATGACTCTGGTGTTGTGATAGTGTAGTAACAAGTATATATGTGTAGTATTGTCCAGTACTTGACTCTGGTGTTGTGATAGTGTAGTAACAAGTATATATGTGTAGTATTGTCCAGTACTTGACTCTAGTATTGTGATAGTGTAGTAACAAGTATATATGTGTAGTATTGTCCAGTACTTGACTCTGGTGTTGTGATAGTGTAGTAACAAGTATATATGTGTAGTATTGTCCAGTACTTGACCCTGGTGTTGTTATAGTGTAGTAACAAGTATACATGTGTAGTATTGTCCAGTACTTGACTCTGGTGTTGTGATAGTGTAGTAACAAGTATATATGTGTAGTATTGTCGAGTACTTGACTCTGGTGTTGTAGTATTTACAGACCACATGACTCTTGAAGTCGTAACTACTTTCATTTGTTTTCAAACCAAAATATGTCCAAACATCAGCTTTAAAAGCTGCTGGACTCACTGTATCCTCTCGTCCTCAGTCATCATTCTTCCTTTAGCTGCGAGGACGTAACAACTGCTGCCATCTAGAGGCTCGAAGTTTAATTTCAACACAAACATGAACAAACGCTGAGTAAATATTTCTATGTTAGCTCTTCATAATGAATCGATACAATATGGTGAAAAAAAATATTGTGATCATGAAGTTTTTCTCTTGCATGTGTACTAGTTAGTGTTGTTAACCTGGTACTAATACATGGACGTGTCCGTCAGTCTCTGAGCTGCCACTAGAGGGACAATCGTTAATACCACCAGAAGATATTTATTCACTTCTGTGTAATCCAGAGATGAATATATTCAACATTCAAGGTCATTTCTTGTCCCCAAGGTCGTGGACTGCAGAGACACATGTTGAGATCATGTCGTGTCTCCTCAGGTGGAGATCGAGAAGCTGGACTATCACCACTACCTGCCGCTCTTCTTCCACGGCCTGTGTGAGACCAACCATCCGTACGAGTTCTTCGCTCGCCAGGGGATCCACGACATGCTGGAGCACGGCGGCTCCAAGATCCTCCCGGTGGTTCCTCAGCTCATCATCCCCATCAAGAGTGAGTCTGATCCTTCATGGAGATGATCTTCTCGTCTCTTGACCTGGTCCTTCATGGAGATGATCTTCTCGTCTCATAACCTGATCCTTCATGGAGATGATCTTCTCGTTCCATGATCTGATCCTTCATGGAGATGATCTTCTCGTCTCTTGACCTGATCCTTCATGGAGATGATCTTCTCGTCTCTTGACCTGATCCTTCATGGAGATGATCTTCTCGTCTCATGACCTGATCCTTCATGGAGATGATCTTCTCGCTCCAGCTGATCCTCATGGATGATCTTCTCGTCTCTTGACCTGATCCTTCATGGAGATGATCTTCTCGTCTCTTGACCTGATCCTTCATGGAGATGATCTTCTCGTCTCATGACCTGATCCTTCATCGAGATGATCTTCTCGTTCCATGATCTGATCCTTCATGGAGATGATCTTCTCGTGTCATGACCTGATCCTTCTTGGAGATGATCTTCTGTCCTCATCTCATGACCTGATCCTTCATGGACATGATCTTCTGTCCTCGTGTCATGACCTGATCTTTCATGGAGATGATCTTCTGTCCTCGCTCAACCTGATCCTCAGACAGATCTTCTGTCCTCGTGTCATGACCTGATCTTTCATGGAGATGATCTTCTGTCCTCGTCTCATGACCTGGTCCTTCATGGAGATGATCTTCTCGTTCCATAACCTGGTCCTTCATGGAGATGATCCTCTCGGGTCATGACCTGGTCCTTCATGGAGATGGTCTTCTCGTGTCATGACCTGATCCTTCATGGAGATGATCTTCTCGTCTCATGACCCGGTCCTTCATGGAGATGATCTTCTCGTGTCATGAAGCTCATCCAACACCTTCATCTTGAGCTGGTTTCATCTCTGATCACACACAACCTGAATGTTGTCCATCATCAGACAAACATGAGGAGAAACGTTGAGAACCTTCTGATGTTTGTTCAACGACACATTTATTCTGTGTTGAATCTACAGTCGAACCTTGAGTTCAGTGGACCTGCAGGAGAAGATCTCAGTTTGTCCCAGTGTGAAGGTAAATGTTCTACACCTGATACCCCGACACTCATGTGACGCCGGCGACCTCTGACCCTGGACCAGTTGTCCTCTCTCAGGCTATTATTAGCTTCACCTCCGGAGCTTCACCGTGTTTCTGTTTTTACATTTAAGACGCGGCTCTCGAGGCATGTTTGTCAAAGTGCCGCGAACATTGTGACGCGACGTATTTAACCGTGACTTCGTCGAGAACCTTCACACGGATCAACACCTCACTGACCACACAGAGGCCGTTAGCTGTTAGCATATAGTAGCTGTTAGCTGCTGTAATATTGTTATCTGTTGTAAGCTGTTATCTGTTGTAAGCTGTTAGCTGTTGTTAGCTGTTAACTGTTGTTATATGTTAGCTGCTGTTATCTGTTAGCGGCTGTTATATATTAGCGGCTGTTAGCTACTGTAAGCTGTAAGCTGTTGTTATCTGTTAGCAGCTTTTATCTGTTGTTAACTGTTAGCTGTTGTAATCTGTTAGCTGCTGCTACCTGTTAGCAGCTGTTATTTGTGAGCTTTTGTTAGCTGTTGTTAGCTGTTAGTAGCTGTTATTTGTTAGCTGTTGTTAGCTGTAAGTAGCTGTTATTTGTTAGCTGTTGTTAGCTGTTGTTAGCTGTTATTTGTTAGCTGTTTTTAGCTGTTGTTAGCTGTTAGTAGCTGTTATTTGTTAGCAGCTGTTAGCTGTTGTTAGCTGTTATTTGTTAGCTGTTGTTAGCTGCTGTTAGCTGTTAGTAGCTGTTTTTTGTTAGCAGCTGTTAGCTGTTGTTAGCTGCTGTTAGCTGTTAGTAGCTGTTATTTGTTAGCAGCTGTTAGCTGTTGTTAGCTGTTGTTAGCTGTTAGTAGCTGTTATTTGTTAGCAGCTGTTAGCTGTTGTTGGCTGCTGTTAGCTGTTAGTAGCTGTTTTTTAGAGCTGTTAGCTGTTGTTAGCTGCTGTTAGCTGTTAGTAGCTGTTATTTGTTAGCAGCTGTTAGCTGTTGTTGGCTGCTGTTAGCTGTTAGTAGCTGTTTTTTTTGTTAGCAGCTGTTAGCAGCTGTTAGCTGTTGTTAGTTGTTGTTATATGTTAGCTGTTGTTAACTGTTAGTAGCTGTTTTTTGTTAGCTGCTGTTAGCTGTTAGTAGCTGTTTTTTCTTAGCAGTTGTTAGCAGCTGTAAGCTGTTGTTAGTTGTTGTTATATGCTAGCTGTTGTTAGCTGTTAGTAGCTGTTTTTTGTTAGCTGCTGTTAGCTGTTAGTAGCTGTTTTCTGTTAGCAGCTAATAGCAGCTGTTAGCTGTTGTTAGTTGTTGTTATATGCTAGCTGTTGTTAGCTGTTAGCAGCTGTTCTACTCAACATACTTTATAAAGTTCTCTTGTGACTTTGAAGGTGAAATTGATCTTGAAATGTTTGAAATGTTTCAAATGTTTCAAGTGTTTCCTGTCGCTGGTGTTTGTGAAGGTTTTCATGTCATGGTTGGTGTTGATGATGAAGATACTTGTGAAGGTTCAACAGATATCATCCTCACCAATATTTGAATCTAAGATTTATAATAATAATAATAATAATAATATAATAATAATAATGTAATAATAATAATAATATAATATAATATAATAATATAATAATATAATAATATAATAATATAATAATATAATAATATAATAATAATAATATAATAATATAATAATAATAATATAATAATAATAATAATAATAATAATAATATATATAATAATATAATAATAATAATATAATAATATAATAATAATAATAATATAATAATACAATAATTATGTCATTATTATCATCAACTCTGTTTACAAACACAAGATTTACATACGAAACAAACATGTTCTGACAATAAAACGTGTGATTAGAGATGAAACAATATCTTGTGTTTCTCAGGGTCAACGTGACCTGAAAACAAATGTGTTTGTGGTATCCCTTGTGTTGTCTCAGAGTCAAGGTGACCTGAAAACAAATGTGTTTGTGGTATCCCTTGTGTTGTCTCAGGGTCAAGGTGACCTGAAAACAAATGTGTTTGTGGTATCCCTTGTGTTGTCTCAGAGACAAGGTGACCTGAAAACAAATGTGTTTGTGGTATCCCTTGTGTTGTCTCAGAGACAAGGTGACCTGAAAACAAATGTGTTTGTGGTATCCCTTGTGTTGTCTCAGAGACAAGGTGACCTGAAAACAAATGTGTTTGTGGTATCCCTTGTGTTGTCTCAGGGTCAAGGTGAACGACCTCCACCACTGCATACATATTAATGGAAGCCAGGGAGGTTGTTACCACTTCGGCTCACCTTGATCCAGATGAACGGAGGACGTTGTGAAGATGGTGGAGGTCGTGCTTCATCCTCTGAGCTTCTCTGGCAGCTGCTCTGAGGAAACATCACTGGACAATCTTCTAATGTAGCGTCGGAGGTTCATCAAGCGGCGCCGGCGACCGTTTCAGCTCGTCGGACCAGAGGTTGATTCCAGGCCCTCGTGGAGAACAAACTCTGATAATGGGATTTTAAATCCTGCTCCTTATTAACTTCCTGCTTTATTAAAACTGCCTGTTTAGTCGTCGGCGGGCGAAGCCGCTGGTCCGTGTCTCGGATCCATTAATTACTTTTCCCGGGATCAGGGAAGTAGGAACGCCGTCAGGATGAGAAGGTATATATTCTTCTGCTCCAATACATCTTCAGCGAGGAAACTCTTATCTGCAGCCAGAGCTGAGCTGACGACTGCAAAAAAAAAAAAAAAAAAAAGGGGCCGCCAAAAAAAAAACCAACAACCCCCCCAAACCCCCCGCCAACAAGGAGGCACCAGAGGGGCCAAAACAACGGAAACCGCCTTTTTTCCCCCAATTTATAAAATTTAGTGTTTTCTACAAGTTTTATAAGTTTATATGTTACATATATTATTATTAGTTTATATGTTTGATATATTATTATTAGTTTATATGTTTTTTATATTATTATTAGTTTATATGTTTGATATATTATTATTAGTTTATATGTTTGATATATTATTATTAGTTTATGTTTGATATATTATTTAAATGGTTTATATGATTATTATATATTATTATTAGTTTATATGTTTGATATATTATTATTAGTTTATATGTTTTATATATTATTATTAGTTTATATAAATTATTATTAGTTTATATGTTACATATATTATTATTAGTTTATATGTTACATATATTATTATTAGTTTATATGTTTTTATATATTATTATTAGTTTATATGTTACATATATTATTATTAGTTTATATGTTACATATATTATTATTAGTTTATATGTTTTATATATTATTATTAGTTTATATGTTACATATATTATTATTAGTTTATATGTTTTATATATTATTATTAGTTTATATGTTTGATATATTATTATTAGTTTATATGTTACATATATTATTATTAGTTTATATGTTACATATATTATTATTAGTTTATATGTTTGATATATTATTATTAGTTTATATGTTTCATATATTATTATTAGTTTATATGTCGATTGTATGTGTGTGTGTTATATATATAAACATATATATATATATGTATATATATGTTTATATATATATATATATATATATATACGTATATATAAAACATATATATACATATATATATGTATATATATATATATATATACGTATATATATATAAACATATGTATAACATATAAACTAATAATAATATAAAAAATATAAACATATATATATATATGAAATATTGATTTCTTATATTTCATCTCCTGTCCTTGTGTTTCCACTTACGGCAGAGGTCAGAGGTCACAGATGTGGTATTTAAGGCAGAATAGGTTTTTTAATGTTGCTGGTAAAGTGGCGGAAAAATACGAGGGAGGATTGATAATCAATACATTTGTATGAATGTCACTGGTTTGTACACACTTTTGTTGGAATATACACTCCAGCCTCGAGCTCTACACACACACACACACACACACACACACACACACACACACACACACACACACACACACACACACACACACACACACACTCACACACACACACACAATCAATATCGATATCAGAAGCAAATGTAACTCTAAACGTTGTGTCTCCATGAACAACGTTCAGACGACTGTAGATCTTTGTTGCTCAAGAGCTTCTTCCTAAACATCTGCTCAGATCCTCAGACACGCTTCCATTGAGCTGCTGATGGAACGTTTGTTCAGACGGAGACCAGTCGACACACACGTGTGTAACGTGTGTTCGTCCAGGAACGATCGTGACCCTCGACCTCCTGCGACCTCAAGGTCACCGCCTGGTTATCACCAGAACATGATCACATGATCACATGATGCCATGATCACATGATGCCATGATCACATGATGCCATGATCACATGATGCCATGATCACATGATCACATGATGACATGATGACATGATCACATGATCACATGATCACATGATCACATGATCACATGATGACATGATGACATGATGACATGATGACATGATCACATGATGCCATGATCACATGATCACATGATGACATGATCACATGATCACATGATCACATGATCACATGATCACATGATCACATGATCACATGATCACATGATCACATGATGACATGATGACATGATGACATGATGACATGATCACATGATGACATGATGACATGATGACATGATGACATGATCACATGATGCCATGATCACATGATGCCATGATCACATGATGCCATGATCACATGATGCCATGATCACATGATGCCATGATGACATGATCACATGATGACATGATCACATGATGACATGATGACATGATGACATGATGACATGATGACATGATGACATGATGACATGATCACATGATGACATGATCACATGATGACATGATGACATGATGACATGATGACATGATCACATGATCACATGATGACATGATGACATGATGACATGATGACATGATCACATGATCACATGATCACATGATGACATGATCACATGATCACATGATCACATGATCACATGATCACATGATGACATGATGACATGATGACATGATGACATGATGACATGATCACATGATCACATGATGATCACATGATGACATGATCACATGATGACATGATGACATGATCACATGATGAATACATGATGACATGATGACATGATGATGACATGATGACATGATGACATGATGACATGATGACATGATGAATGACATGAACATGATGACATGATGACATGATGACATGATGACATGATGACATGATGACATGATCACATGATCACATGATCACATGATCACATGATGACATGATGACATGATGACATGATGACATGATGACATGATCACATGATGACATGATGACATGATGACATGATGACATGATGACATGATGACATGATGACATGATGACATGATCACATGATGACATGATGACATGATCACATGATGACATGATGACATGACACATGATCACATGATGACATGATGACATGATGACATGATCACATGATGACATGATCACATGATGACATGATGACATGATGACATGATGACATGATCACATGATCACATGATGACATGATGACATGATCACATGATGACATGATGACATGATCACATGATCACATGATGACATGATGACATGATCACATGATCACATGATCACATGATGACATGATGACATGATCACATGATCACATGATCACATGATGCCATGATCACATGATCACATGATCACATGATCACATGATCACATGATCACATGATGCCATGATCACATGATAACATGATCACATGATCACATGATCACATGATCACATGATCACATGATCACATGATCACATGATCACATGATAACATGATCACATGATCACATGATGACATGATGACATGATGCCATGATCACATGATCACATGATCACATGATCACATGATCACATGATCACATCATATGTTGGAAGCCCTTCGTCTTCGTTCTGCTTCTCTCTCGTCGCTCGAGACCATGAATAATTGAACAGTCGACAAATGTCACAGCGGGAGAAATTGTTTGCGCTGCTGGTGATTAGAGTTTCATTGTTTGTTGTGTAGGTTTGACTTCCTGTCGATCCTCTTCATCGCCGTAGAAACGTCCCCCGCGGTCCTTCATCTGAGATTAAACTGCTCCAGAGAATCTTAAGTGTTTCAACCTTTTTTTTACAACCATGGCTTTGTTGCTGCCGTCGCTGCTGGACTTTTATTTCTACTTTGTTTTATGTTATTATTCATATTTTCACTTAATTGTGTTTTCCTGGTAAAAATAAATACAGTGTCGTGATCAGCTGTGGTGAGTTTCTCGTGTTTGTGTTCCAGTTAAAGTACAATTGAACAGATGTTTTGATGCAGTGACTTGAAAAGGTTTAACATTTTCAAAAAGTATTTGTTGCAGATTCGATTCTTACCTTCGACAGCAATATGCTAATGATGCTAACGATGCTAACGATGCTAACGATGCTAACGATGCTAACGATGCTAACGATGCTAAGGATGCTAAGGATGCTAAGGATGCTAACACTGGTGTCTAACAGTCACAATGATTGACAGAAGGTCCTGTTGTTGGTTTGTGTTCACAAACCTCACCCTTGGTTTTCCCCTCTTTCTGTCTCTGGACAAACAAGTTCTGCGGTTCTGGCCGCGACCAGTGGACTCAGAACAAACCGTCTGTTGACATGAAATCATCTGTTTTGGCTGCTTCTGAAAACGTATCATTATAAATCATGACTCACCGTTTTGTCGGAACAAGAGACGTTAAACTCTTCCAGAAGGAATAAGAGTCACATCATCGCTGAATCAAGTGAAATAGATCAGAAACATCTGCAGGGAGTTGAACCTATGAAGGAACAACTGCTTTACATTAGATCTGGTTCTACTACGTCATCCCTGGAGCGAGTTCTACCTCCATGTTGTTATGAACACATGATGTGTAGTATTATGGAGTACTTGACTCTGGTGTTGTGATAGTGTAGTAACAAGTATATATGTGTAGTATTGTCCAGTACTTGACTCTGGTGTTGTAATAGTGTAGTAACAAGTATATATGTGTAGTATTGTTCAGTACTTGACTCTGGTGTTGTGATAGTGTAGTAACAAGTATATATGTGTAGTATTGTCCAGTACTTGACTCTGGTGTTCTGATAGTGTAGTAACAAGTATATATGTGTAGTATTGTCCTGTACTTGACTCTGGTGTTGTGATAGTGTAGTAACAAGTATATATGTGTAGTATTGTCCAGTACTTGACTCTGGTGTTGTGTTAGTGTAGTAACAAGTATATATGTGTAGTATTGTCCAGTACTTGACTCTGGTGTTGTGATAGTGTAGTAACAAGTATATATGTGTAGTATTGTCCAGTACTTGACTCTGGTGCTGTGATAGTGTAGTAACAAGTATATATATGTGTATTATTGTCCAGTACTTGACTCTGGTGTTGTGATAGTGTAGTAACAAGTATATATATGTGTAGTATTGTCCAGTACTTGACTCTGGTGTTGTGATAGTGTAGTAACAAGTATATATATGTGTAGTATTGTCCAGTACTTGACTCTGGTGTTGTGATAGTGTAGTAACAAGTATATATGTGTAGTATTGTCCAGTACTTGACTCTGGTGTTCTGATAGTGTAGTAACAAGTATATATGTGTAGTATTGTCCAGTACTTGACTCTGGTGTTGTGATAGTGTAGTAACAAGTATATATGTGTAGTATTGTCCAGTACTTGACTCTGGTGTTGTGTTAGTGTAGTAACAAGTATATATGTGTAGTATTGTCCAGTACTTGACTCTGGTGTTGTGATAGTGTAGTAACAAGTATATATGTGTAGTATTGTCCAGTACTTGACTCTGGTGCTGTGATAGTGTAGTAACAAGTATATATATGTGTATTATTGTCCAGTACTTGACTCTGGTGTTGTGATAGTGTAGTAACAAGTATATATATGTGTAGTATTGTCCAGTACTTGACTCTGGTGTTGTGATAGTGTAGTAACAAGTATATATATGTGTAGTATTGTCCAGTACTTGACTCTGGTGTTGTGATAGTGTAGTAACAAGTATATATATATTTGTATTATTGTCCAGTACTTGACTCTGGTGTTGTGATAGTGTAGTAACAAGTATATATATATGTGTATTATTGTCCAGTACTTGACTCTGGTGTTGTGATAGTGTAGTAACAAGTATATATATGTGTAGTATTGTCCAGTACTTGACTCTGGTGTTGTGATAGTGTAGTAACAAGTATATATATATATGTGTAGTATTGTCCAGTACTTGACTCTGTCTCCATATTAATGTTTTAATCTTTAGATTAATTTACATGATAAAATAATGTCTCTTCTTGAGTCACTTTGTGTTTTTTCTTCGGGTCAAAAGTACTTTATAGTAAAACTCTTCCAGACAAAGTAACGTGTTCTGTCTCGTTCAAGGTACAAACACATCAGATTACAGTTGTTGTTATCAGTCTCACATCTGTTTGCATATTTCCTGCATGTTCTTCTGAGTCTCTTCCACACTTTTGTTCATCAGTGAGACTTAAGTGACGCTGGAGGCCAAACAGTCTCCTCCCTGGTGCATCTCAACTCATCTCAACTCATCTCAACTCATCTCAACTTATCTCAACTCATCTCAACTCATCTCAACTCATCTCAACTCATCTCAACTCATCTCAACTCATCTCAACTCATCTCAACTCATCTCAACTCATCTCAACTCATCTCAACTCATCTCAACTCATCTCAACTCATCTCAACTCATCTCACTCATCTCAACTCATCTCAACTCATCTCAACTCATCATCTCAACTCATCTCAACTCATCTCAACTCATCTCAACTCATCTCAACTCATCTCAACTCATCTCAACTCATCTCAACTCATCTCAACTCATCTCAACTCATCTCACTCATCTCAACTCATCTCAACTCATCTCAACTCATCTCAACTCATCTCAACTCAACTCATCTCACTCTCTCAACTCATCTCAACTCATCTCAACTCATCTCAACTCATCTCAACTCATCTCAACTCATCTCAACTCATCTCAACTCATCTCAACTCATCTCAACTCATCTCAACTCATCTCAACTCATCTCAACTCATCTCAACTCATCTCAACTCATCTCAACTCATCTCAACTCATCTCAACTCATCTCAAATCATCTCAACTCATCTCAAATCATCTCAACTCATCTCAACTCATCTCAACTCATCTCAACTCATCTCAACTCATCTCAACTCATCTCAACTCATCTCAACTCATCTCAACTCATCTCAACTCATCTCAACTCATCTCAACTCATCTCAAATCATCTCAACTCATCTCAACTCATCTCAACTCATCTCAACTCATCTCAACTCATCTCAACTCATCTCACCCCCCCCCCCCAAAAAAAAAAAAAAAAAAAAAAAACTCATCTCAGCTCATCTCAACTCATCTCTCAACTCATCTCAACTCATCTCAACTCATCTCAACTCATCTCAACTCATCTCAACTCATCTCAACTCATCTCAAGTCTCATCTCAACTCATCTCAACTCATCTCAACTCATCTCTCAGACTCATCTCAACTCATCTCAACTCATCTCAAATCATCTCAACTCATCTCAACTCATCTCAACTCATCTCAACTCATCTCAACTCATCTCAACTCATCTCAACTCATCTCAAATCATCTCAAATCATCTCAACTCATCTCAAATCATCTCAACTCATCTCAAATCATCTCCAACTCATCTCAACTCATCTCAACTCATCTCAACTCATCTCAACTCATCTCAAATGATCTCAAATCATCTCAAATCATCTCAAATGATCTCAACTCCTCTCAACTCATCTCAACTCATCTCAAATCATCTCAACTCATCTCAACTCATCTCAAATCATCTCAACTCATCTCAACTCATCTCAACTCATCTCAACTCATCTCAACTCATCTCAACTCATCTCAACTCATCTCAACTCATCTCAACTCATCTCAAATCATCTCAAATCATCTCAACTCATCTCAAATCATCTCAATCACTGATCGCAGACGAGTCTCGTTCAGCTCACGTGTGTTTCTGCTCTCAGATGAAGATCACGATCCTTCTAATGAATCTTCTGCTCTCAGATGAAGATCACGATCCTTCTAATGAGCTGTGGGTTGAAGCGCCAGCGTGTCCTGAGCTTCGTTCGAAAAGTTCTCAAACGATATCGTATCGAGAGTCGATCGATCTCTGAACGATAAGCATTTTCACATGAAACTCTGAGTGTGAGGAACATTCAAAGAAACATATCCTGGTGTTGCTTCTGATGACGAGTCAGCAGATCCATGAGCAGACGCTCGACTGGAGGCTCTTTGAAGGAAGATGTTCGTGGGGAACTCTCTCTTGAGATCCTTCCTTGAGTATCTCCAGGTCTGGTTCACGAGTGAGGGAAGAAACGAGTGTTCGATTCACAGATTGTGCTCAACAGAGTTTTGTCTTTTAGCTCAGCTCTTTTCAGACCACCGTGTGGTAAAGACAAAGCTCTCGGTACATCAGTGGATCTAGATCTTAGAAACACAGTCGTCCGTGAGAGACTCTGAGTGGAGCTGCTGCGAGAAGTTCAGGTGAACACCTGATCAGAACCTGTAGGACTAGATGTTCCTTCTTCTTCTCAGTCTGTACCTTCAACCGTCATTTTTAACTCAACTCTGTCTTCCTCTGTCTCCAGACGCGCTGAACACCAGGAACCACCAGGTGATGTGCAACACCCTGAAGGTCCTGCAGCACCTGGTGATGTCGGGCGACAAGGTGGGCGAAGCTCTGGTGCCGTACTTCAGACAGATCCTCACCGTCTTCAACATCTTCAAGAACGTCAAGAGTAAGTTCCAAAAACAAGTGTTTTTTCCTGGACAGATGGTGGACCATGATGCATCACACCTGCTGGTCCACCTCAACACATGCGTTAATCCATGCGTTTGTTTCTTCTCGCCTGGACTATTGTAACAGTTTGTTTGTGTCTCGCCTACAGTTCATACAAAAGTCTTCTGAGCCGCTCTAGTAGAAGAACTCACATTTCTCCTTCAAACTCTTCACTGGCTTCCAGTTTCTTTCAGGATCATTTTAAAATTCTGGTTCTTACTTTCAGATCTATTCATGGTCAGACCTTCATGATCTGATCCAGCCTTACACCCCAGCTCGGGCTCTGAGGTCTGTGGATCAGAATCTACTGATGGTTCCTGAACTTCAGGACCAGAGGAGAGAAATCCTTCCAGACTGTTGCTCCTAAGCTTTGGAACATTTGTTCAGGCTTTTCCTTGATTTTCTGGAACTCCTGTTGTGTTATCAGTTGTATCTTGATCTTTAAAGTATAAACTTTGTTGAATATTGTTTTGATTGTTTAAGATTGTTCCCAAACACAAGTCAGGACGTCATGACTGACATCACGATCAATCAGCACTTTATCCTCCGATCAATATCTGATCCTCTCCTTTAATTCTGCGACACAATCACTTACTGTCGGTCAAGGTTTGCAAGCCTTCAGCGACGCAGGGAAGAAAAGCATGAAAGAGAAAACGCGCCTTATTAGCGCCGCGGCCTGATGACAATCTCTTCGGTAAATGAGCTGTCGGATCAATTGTCCAAACCGTCTTGAAGCGTCTCGGCACAGCGTCGAGGGCGCAGCAGGCGCCTCAGAGCCCCGCGAGGAGCAGTTTATCCTCGTCGACTGTTAGCGTCGCTGCACCTGATCGACGTACCGCTTTATTCACTCGGGTTTTTACCCAGAACCCTCTGCTTTCACAAAGAAAAGCACTTCAAACACGGAGAGTAGAATCTTTGGGGAACGAGCCGCTGTCTGTGTTTGTCTCGTCTCTCTGGTCGTCTCTGGTCGTCTCATCTCGTCTCTGGTCGTCTCATCTCGTCTCTGGTCGTCTCTGGTCGTCTCATCTCGTCTCTGGTCGTCTCTGGTCGTCTCATCTCGTCTCTGGTCGTCTCATCTCGTCTCTGGTCGTCTCATCTCGTCTCAGTCTCGTGGGGTCTTCTCTCTCGTCTCTGGTCGGTCTCTGGTCTCTCATCTCGTCTCTGGTCGTCCTCATCTCGTCTCTGGTCGTCTCATCTCGTCTCTGGTCGTCTCATCTCGTCTCATCTCGTCTCTGGTCGTCTCATCTCGTCTCTGGTCGTCTCATCTCGTCTCTGGTCGTCTCATCTCGTCTCTGGTCGTCTCATCTCGTCTCATCTCGTCTCTGGTCGTCTCGGTCTCGTCTCGGTCTCATCTCTCGTCTCTGGTCGTTTCGTCTGGTCTCGTCTCATCTCGTCTCTGGTCGTCTCATCTCGTCTCATCTCGTCTCTGGTCGTCTCATCTCGTCTCTGGTCGTCTCATCTCGTCTCTGGTCGTCTCATCTCGTCTCTGGTCGTCTCATCTCTGGTCGTCTCATCTCGTCTCTGGTCGTCTCAT
>JACEEU010000020.1:21297728-21305228 GCA_016630915.1 Callionymus lyra
ACCATCATTATCAAAACCCATGACCTTCGACCATCATTATTAAAACCCATGACCTTCGACCATCATTATTAAAACCCATGACCTTCGACCATCATTATTAAAACCCATGACCTTCGACCATCATTATCAAAACCCATGACCTTCTGCCTCCTGTTTCTTTGGTATCTCAACCTTTGATTGTTTCCCATGAGCAAAGCATGATGTAGAGTTTAACAGTGAGTGTTGTGTTATCTGACTGTGGTTGTGTAACTGTAGCATCACCAGGAGAGTGTGTAGATGTCAAGTGGTCATAAGTCAAGGTTTTATTCTTATTACATGATAACACTGGTATAATGTAACTTATGTTGTGGTTTCAACTTATGAAATCGTCAAGAACTGACGTCCAACCCTGACGCACAACATGTTAGGGTTAGAGAAACATCATCTACGGAGACAGTCTAGAGTGTCCAGTGACATCATGATGTTCTGGTTCTCTTGGATCTGTCCTCAGCGTTTGACACAGTTGAACCAGATCCAGAAGACACGCATGATTTGCTCCTCAAATCATGCGTGTCTTCTGTAAAGCTGACATCAATGTAATTGTTGAGATTTTTCACTGACAAAATAAATTGATCAAAGAGAAAATCTCTCCCTCTTTGTGTGGAACCTCTACTGTCTCTGAGCCCCTCTCCTCCTCTTGGTCCTCCTTCAGTGCTGTATCTCTGCATGATATTTCATCACTAGTGAACAAGATGAAACCCTCCTCTTGCTCAGATGACGTCCTTCCTTGTAGGCTTTTTATCAAAGTATTTGATGTAATTGACCCCTGAGTTACCAATATGGTGAACCTCTCCCTTTCCACAGGGGTTTTTAATGCATTTAAACCATTGTGGAGCCTTTGCTTAAAAAGCCAGCCTTAGACTCGACTGACCTCAGTAATTTCAGGCCTATTTCTAATCTTCATTCTTGTCCAAGATCTTGGAGAAGGTTGTGTCTGAGCAGCTGTTCCTGGATCAGAGCGACATCCATGAGAAGTTTCAGTCTGGCTTCAACAAACATCTACGGAGACAGTCTTACTGAAGGTGTCCAGTGACAACAGTGATTCATCTTCATCTTCATCTTCATCTTCATCTTCATCTTCATCTTCATCATCTTCATCTTCATCTTCATCTTCATCTTCATCATCATCATCATCTTCATCTTCATCATCATCATCATCTTCATCTTCATCATCTTCATTATCTTCATCATCTTCATCATCATCATCTTCATCATCATCATCTTCATCTTCATCTTCATCTTCATCTTCATCTTCATCATCATCATCATCATCTTCATCTTCATCATCATCTTCATCATCATCTTCATCTTCATTTTCATCTTCATCATCTTCATCTTCATCTTCATCTTCATCTTCATCTTCATCATCATCATCATCATCATCATCTTCATCATCATCTTCATCTTCATCTTCATCTTCATCATCATCATCATCATCATCATCATCATCTTCATCATCATCTTCATCATCTTCATCTTCATCTTCATCTTCATCTATCATCATCATCATCTTCTTCATCATCATCTTCATCTTCATCTTCATCTTCATCTTCATCATCATCATCATCATCATCATCATCATCATCATCTTCATCTTCATCATCATCATCATCATCATCATCTTCATCATCATCATCTTCATCACATTAAGACTTGATGAACTCAAGTGTGATATATTTTCATGCACCAGTGAAACATCACCGTAGGAGTGTTTCATATACAGGGAGTGCGGAAATATTAGGCAAGTTGTATTTTTGAGGATTAATTTTATTATTGAACAACAACCATGCTCTTAATTAACCCAAAACACTCATTAATATCAAAGGTGAATATTTTTGGAAGTTGGAGCAGGGCTTTTTTAGTTTTAGCTATTTTAGGAAGATATCTGTGTGTGCAGGTGACTTTTACTGTGCATAATTATTAGGCAACTTAACAAAAAACAAATATATACCCATTATAATTATTTATTTTCACCAGGGAAACCAATATAACAGTTCAACAATCACAAATATACATTTCTGACATTCAAAAACAAAACAAAAACAAATCAGTGACCAACATAGCCACCTTTCTTTGCAAGGACACTCAAAAGCCTGCCATCCATGGATTCTGTCAGTGTTTTGATCTGTTCACGATCAACATTGCGTGCAGCAGCAACCACAGCCTCCCAGACACGTTCAGAGAGGTGTACTGTTTTCCCTCCTTGTAAATCTGACATCTGATGAGGGACCACAGGTTCTCTATGGGGTTCAGATCAGGTGAACAAGGAGGCCATGTCATTAGTTTTTCTTCTTTTAGACCCTTTCTTGCCAGCAATGATGGAGCATTTTCCTGCATGAAAATCATGTTTTTCTTGAAGGATGCCGACTTCTTCCTGTACCACTGCTTGAAGAAGTGTCTTCCAGAAACTGGCAGTAGGACTGGGAGTTGAGCTTGACTCCATCCTCAACCCGAAAAGGCCCCACAAGCTCATCTTTGATGATACCAGCCCATACCAGTACCCCACCTCCACCTTGCTGGCGTCTGAGTCGGACTGGAGCTCTCTGCCCTTTACCGATCCATCCATCTGGCCCATCAAGACTCACTCTCATTTCATCAGTCCATAAAACCTTAGAAAAATTAGTCTTGAGATATTTCTTGGCCCAGTCTACAAGTAGACGTTTCAGCTTGTGTGTCTTGTTCAGTGGTGGTCGTTTTTCAGCCTTTCTTACCTTGGCCATGTCTCTGAGTATTGCACACCTTGTGCTTTTTGGCACTCCAGTGATGTTGCAGCTCTGAAATATGGCAAAACTGGTGGCAAGTGGCATCTTGGCAGCTGCATGCTTGACTTTTCTCAGTTCATGGGCAGTTATTTTGCGCCTTGGTTTTTCCACACGCTTTTTGCGACCCTGTTGACTATTTTGAATGAAACGCTTGATTGTTCGATGATCACGCTTCAGAAGCTTGGCAATTTTAAGAGTGCTGCATCCCTCTGCAAGATATCTCACTATTTTTGACTTTTGGAGCCTGTCAAGTCCCTCTTCTGACCCATTTTGCCAAAGGAAAGGAAGTTGCCTAATAATTATGCACACCTGATATAGGGTGTTGATGTCATTAGACCACACCCCTTCTCATTACAGAGATGCACATCACCTGATATGCGTAATTGGGAGTAGGCTTTCGAGCCTATACAACTTGGAGTAAGACAACATGCATAAAGAGCATGATGTGGTCAAAATACTCATTTGCCTAATAATTCTGCACTCCCTGTATGTACCAACACCTCCCACACACACACACACACACACACACACACACACACACACACACACACACACACACACACACACACACACACACACACACACACACACACACACACGTTTGCTTCTTGAACATGAATTCAAGTGAAAACAAGGTTTAGAAACAACTCCTTTGAAGAAACACTTCTCAATCTGCTGCTGTGGTGGTGAAATCAAGCCCCCCGTGCTGATGGAGACTCATCCTCACCTGCACTGGCCGTGCACGTCACACACACACTGATGGAGACTCATCCTCACCTGCACTGGCCGTGCACGTCACACACACACTGATGGAGACGAGTGTGTTCGTACTCGCGCCTCCACAAGCTTAAGAGCAGACAGTCGAGGAAATATTGGCAAATGTATTTTTATAATGGTTCCTCTGCTATCTGCCCTCACACACACACACACACACACACACACACACACACACACACACTCACACCTGCCCGCGGATACACACCTGGATCTCTTAATTTCTATTGTCAGCAGGATTTAAGGCGAGCAGCCAATCAGGTGTGAGCGTCAGCTCTCGCCTGCAGTCGCTCGACGGCTTCAATTTAAAGGTCAGTTGATAAGAAGCAGTTCTATGCATAATCTGAGCCACTCACACACACACACACACACACACACACACACACACACACACACACACACACACACACACACACACACACACACACACACACACACACACACACACACACTCACACACACTCAAACACACACACACTTACACACTCACACTCAAACACTCTCACACACACATACACGTATACATACACACACTCTTCAGATACACGCACTCACACTCTCCGGATACACACACGTATACGTACACACACTCTTCAGATACAGACACACACACTCACACTCACACTCAAACACACTCAGACACACTCTCTATAGACAGACACAATCTTCAGATATACACATACACACACTCCAGATACATACACATATACACACTGACACTCTCCAGGTACACACATCTATACACACACACACCACACACACACACACACACACACACACACACACACACAGTCCAGATACAAGCATTTATACAGATACACATGCGTCGCAATATTTACTGCAAATGTTTTTGAAAGATTTAATTCAATTTCCTTAAAACTCAAATATCAAATGTTACTTTTAGGCTCTTGTTTAATTTATGCTCAACATCATCTTCATTTTATTTTATTTTATTTTATTTTATTTTATTTTATTTTATTTTATTTTATTTTATTTTATTTTATTTTATTTTATTTTATTTTATTTTATTTTATTTTATTTTATTTTATTTTATTTGGACAAATGAAGATCTCCTGAGTCTGAAGAGACTTTGTGGAAAGACTGAGTGTCTCTGGAAGTCTACTAAACTTGAGGTGCACAGACTTCACCTCAGGGATCTGATGTCTTCTTACAGTGAGATGGTGGAAACTGCCAGATCTGATTACATCAGAAAACTGGTAGAAGCAAATAAGAAAAACCCCAAAGTGTTGTTTGACACGATTAATTCTCTCGTGTCTCCTGTTCCTCAAATCACGTCTGTCTTCTGTGAAGCTGACAGCAATGATTGTTGAGATTTTTACTGACAAAATTAAATTGATCAAAGAGAACATCTCTCCCGCTTTGTGTGGAACCCCTACTGTCTCTGAGCCCCTCTCCTCCTCTTGGTCTTCCTTCACTGCTGTATCTTTGGGTGATATTTCGGCACTAGTGAACAAGATGAAACCCTCCTCTTGCTCAGTTTCTTACACGTTTGCTGATGACATCCAGCTCTACTGCTCTGTTGATCAACTGATCAGAGGCTGAACTTAGTCAAGTGTTGCTAGAAATCAAACAATGAGTGAAAACACTTTGAAGCTAAATGTGGACAAAAGTCAAACTCTGGTGATTGTTGATGATAAAGTTCAGGGTTGAGTAAGTTACTTGAGTGACTTATGTCAGTCAAACTGAGAAACCTGGTGTTTGACAAATGTCTCTTGTTCAACACTGAAGACAACTGACACAAACTGTTTCCTTCAACTGAGAAAAATCTCTAAACTTAGTAAAATGTTGTCACAACATGATCTGGATCTTATAATGTTTGTTTCTTCTCGTCTGGACTATTGTAACAGTTTGTTTTCATGTCTAAACAAGAAGGATCGTCTCGCCTGCAGTTGATTCAGAACTCTGCAGCCGCTTCTAGTAGAAGAACTCACATTTCTCCTTCAAACTCTTCACTGGCTTCCAGTTTCTTTCAGGATCATTTTAAAATTTCTGGTTCTTACTTTCAGATCTCTGCTGGAACTCCTGTGTTGTTCTCAGAGTTATTTTGACCTTCAAAGTATATACTTTATTGAATATTGTTTTGATTGTTTAAGCGCTTTGTGACCCTGGTCTGGAAAAGCGCTGTATACATAAAAATTACTTTCTTACTTACTCACTTCCTGTCTGTGACACTGATAACTTCCTGTCTGTGACACTGATCACTTCCTGTGACTCTGATCACTTCCTTTGACTCTGATCACTTCCTGTGACTCTGATCACTTCCTGTCTGTGACTCTGATCACTTCCTGTGACTCTGATCACTTCCTGTCTGTGACTCTGATCACTTCCTGTGACTCTGATCACTTCCTGTGACTCTGATCACTTCCTGTGACTCTGATCACTTCCTGTGACTCTGATCACTTCCTGTCTGTGACTCTGATCACTTCCTGTGACTCTGATCACTTCCTGTGACTGATCACTTCCTGTGACTCTGATCACTTCTCTGATCACTTCTGTTGTGACTTGATCACTTCCTGTCTGTGACTCTGATCACTTCCTGTGACTCTGATCACTTCCTGTGACTCTGAACAAACCTCAGCATCAAAAGAAACCATCTCTCAGTGAAGCATCTTCTTGTCTCCAGCTCTTCCTCAAAACTTACAGGAACATTTCACAAGATTGAACTAAATGTTCTTTTCTGGAGAAGAAATCCTCGTTGTCATGGCTACACAATAAAACAACACAATCCTAAATCCTTTAAAATCTTCCCAAAGGTGCACAAACAAAACAATGTTTGTTTTTATGTGTTTATCAGACGTCGTTGCTGCTTTAATCCCAGTGAACAGTGTGTGTGTGTGTGTGTGTGTGTGTGTGTGTGTGTGTGTGTGTGTGTGTGTGTGTGTGTGCGTGTGTGTGTGTGTGTGTGTGTGCGTGTGCGTGTGCGTGTGCGTGTGCGTGTGCGTGTGCGTGTGTGGGGGGGGGTGTGGTGTGCGTGTGTGGGTGGGGTGTGTGGTGTGCGTGTGCGTGTGTTAGAAAGACGACACCAGTCACACACATCATAACTTCAACTAAAACGCTTCATGTTGTGGCGACGCTCGGTGTTAAAACTCATTTAGCAACATTTGCATAATGAACGGACTAAATGTGTGAATAATACAATCACTTGATGCCCACACACACACACACACACACACACACACACACACACACACACACACACACACACACACACACACACACACACACGTGTGGGTGAACATATGAGTCGTTTGTTGTCGTTAACTCGAACAATGGAAGCGAAGAAATTAAGTTTTCTTTAAACGACTGCTGGAGAATCTTGTGTCGCACACGTGTTGACCTGAAGATCTACTCCGAGTCTCTCCCGGACGACTTCTCTCTGCTGTGACTGTTTATTAACAATAATTAACAAAATAAAACATTTTAAACTACTTTTATTTACTAACATAAGTCGATACAAACAAGTCTTCACTTCATGTCTTTCATCTTCAAACAGCAGCTGTTTTGATTGACACACGTCTGATCCAATCACATCTCTCAGTGCTCCACTCAGTGGGCGGAGCTTATGACAAAGAAAGCATCCCATTGGTTGATGTTGTAACTTGTGGTTCAATCAGCTAGAGCTTCACTAACATGTTTGTGTGAGTGTGTAGATCAATAAAGTTGTCGTTATAGTAACACAATCACACGGGGGTCATGTGACTGAAGACGATGTGTTCAAGGTCAGCGAACATCTTCAGACCTCCCACACCTGGATGAATAATTCACGGCTCATTCTTCTCGTAACATCGCGAACCTGGACTCCCAGGTGCTCCTCGTGCTCCCGGAGGAGAAACACCTCAGTCCATCAAATATTTAGACCCAAGACGGGTCTGGACGAGGTGGTCCTGGTCATGTCACATCCTTC
>JACEEU010000020.1:21310228-21316337 GCA_016630915.1 Callionymus lyra
TGTGTGTAGAAGTGTACATGTGTGTGTAGAAGTGTTGATGGTCACAGTGTCTGTGTGTAGAAGTGTACATGTGTGTAGAAGTGTTGTTGTCCCACAGGTGACACGTGTGTTCATGTGTACATGTGTGTGTAGAAGTGTTGTTGTCCCACAGGTGACACGTGTGTGTAGAAGTGTACATGTGTGTCCTCACAGGTGACATGTGTGTAGAAGTGTACATGTGTGTGTAGAAGTGTACATGTGTGTAGAAGTGTACACGTGTGTGTAGAAGTGTACATGTGTGTGTAGAAGTGTACATGTGTGTGTAGAAGTGTATGTGTGTCCTCACAGGTGACACGTGTGTTCCATGTGTACACGTGTGTGTAGAAGTGTTGTTGTCTCACAGGTGACACGTGTGTTCATGTGTACACGTGTGTGTAGAAGTGTTGTTGTCTCACAGGTGACACGTGTGTTCATGTGTACACGTGTGTGTAGAAGTGTACATGTGTGTGTAGAAGTGTACACGTGTGTGTAGAAGTGTTGTTGTCTCACAGGTGACACGTGTGTTCATGTGTACACGTGTGTGTAGAAGTGTTGTTGTCTCACAGGTGACACGTGTGTTCATGTGTACACGTGTGTGTAGAAGTGTTGTTGTCTCACAGGTGACACGTGTGTTCATGTGTACACGTGTGTGTAGAAGTGTTGTTGTCTCACAGGTGACACGTGTGTTCATGTGAACACGTGTGTGTAGAAGTGTTGTTGTCTCACAGGTGACACGTGTGTTCATGTGTACACGTGTGTGTAGAAGTGTTGTTGTCTCACAGGTGACACGTGTGTTCATGTGTACACGTGTGTGTAGAAGTGTTGTTGTCTCACAGGTGACACGTGTGTTCATGTGTACACGTGTGTGTAGAAGTGTTGTTGTCCCACAGGTGACACGTGTGTTCATGTGTACACGTGTGTGTAGAAGTGTTGTTGTCTCACAGGTGACACGTGTGTTCATGTGTACACGTGTGTGTAGAAGTGTTGTTGTCTCACAGGTGACACGTGTGTTCATGTGTACACGTGTGTGTAGAAGTGTTGTTGTCTCACAGGTGACACGTGTGTTCATGTGTACACGTGTGTGTAGAAGTGTTGTTGTCTCACAGGTGACACGTGTGTTCATGTGTACAAGTGTGTGTAGAAGTGTTGTTGTCTCACAGGTGACACGTGTGTTCATGTGTACAAGTGTGTGTAGAAGTGTTGTTGTCTCACAGGTGACACGTGTGTTCATGTGTACAAGTGTGTGTGAGAAGTGTTGTTGTCTCACAGGTGACACGTGTGTTCATGTGTACACGTGTGTGTAGAAGTGTTGTTGTCTCACAGGTGACACGTGTGTTCATGTGTACACGTGTGTGTAGAAGTGTTGTTGTCTCACAGGTGACACGTGTGTTCATGTGTACAAGTGTGTGTAGAAGTGTTGTTGTCTCACAGGTGACACGTGTGTTCATGTGTACACGTGTGTGTAGAAGTGTTGTTGTCTCACAGGTGACACGTGTGTGTAGAAGTGTTGTTGTCTCACAGGTGACACGTGTGTGTAGAAGTGTTGTTGTCCCACAGGTGACACGTGTGTTCATGTGTACAAGTGTGTGTAGAAGTGTTGTTGTCTCACAGGTGACACGTGTGTGTCATGTCCCAAGTGACACGTGTGTGTAGAAGTGTTGTTGTCTCACAGGTGACACGTGTGTTCATGTGTACACGTGTGTGTAGAAGTGTTGTTGTCTCACAGGTGACACGTGTGTTCATGTGTACACGTGTGTGTAGAAGTGTTGTTGTCTCACAGGTGACACGTGTGTTCATGTGTACATGTGTGTGTAGAAGTGTTGTTGTCTCCACAGGTGACACGTGTGTGTAAAGTGTGTAAGTGTGGTACACGTGTGTGTAGAAGTGTTGTTGTCTCACAGGTGACACGTGTGTTCATGTGTACATGTGTGTGTAGAAGTGTTGTTGTCTCACAGGTGACACGTGTGTGTAGAAGTGTACATGTGTGTGTAGAAGTGTTGTTGTCTCACAGGTGACACGTGTGTTCATGTGAACACGTGTGTGTAGAAGTGTTGTTGTCTCACAGGTGACACGTGTGTTCATGTGTACACGTGTGTGTAGAAGTGTTGTTGTCTCACAGGTGACACGTGTGTTCATGTGTACATGTGTGTGTAGAAGTGTTGTTGTCTCACAGGTGACACGTGTGTTCATGTGTACACGTGTGTGTAGAAGTGTTGTTGTCCCACAGGTGACACGTGTGTTCATGTGTACACGTGTGTGTAGAAGTGTTGTTGTCCCACAGGTGACACGTGTGTTCATGTGTACATGTGTGTGTAGAAGTGTTGTTGTCCCACAGGTGACACGTGTGTTCAGTGACATGTGTGTGTAGAAGTGTTGTTGTCCCACAGGTGACACATGTGTTCATGTGTACATGTGTGTGTGAGAAGTGTTGTTGTCCCACAGGTGACACGTGTGTTCATGTGTGACATGTGTGTGTAGAAGTGTTGTTGTCCCACAGGTGACACGTGTGTTCATGTGTACATGTGTGGTAGAAGTGTTGTTGTCCCACAGGTGACACGTGTGTGTAGAAGTGTTGTTGTCCCCACAGGTGACACGTGTGTGTAGAAGTGTTGTTGTCCCACAGGTGACACGTGTGTGTAGAAGTGTTGTTGTCCCACAGGTGACACGTGTGTGTAGAAGTGTTGTTGTCCCACAGGTGACACGTGTGTTCAGAAGCGTGTGTCGTCCCACACACGTGTGTGTGTAGAAGTGTTGTTGTCTCACAGGTGACACGTGTGTTCATGTCTACACGTGTGTGTAGAAGTGTTGTTGTCTCACAGGTGACACGTGTGTTCATGTGTACAAGTGTGTGTAGAAGTGTTGTTGTCTCACAGGTGACACGTGTGTTCATGTGTACACGTGTGTGTAGAAGTGTTGTTGTCCCACAGGTGACACGTGTGTTCATATGTACACGTGTGTGTGTAGAAGTGTTGTTGTCCCACAGGTGACACGTGTGTTCATGTGTACACGTGTGTGTAGAAGTGTTGTTGTCCCACAGGTGACACGTGTGTTCATGTGTACACGTGTGTGTAGAAGTGTTGTCGTCCCACAGGTGACACGTGTGTGTAGAAGTGTTGTTGTCTCACAGGTGACACGTGTGTTCATGTGTACACGTGTGTGTAGAAGTGTACATGTGTGTGTAGAAGTGTTGTTGTCCCACAGGTGACACGTGTGTGTAGAAGTGTTGTTGTCCCACAGGTGTGTAACCACCAGGTTCATGAAGGAAGTGTAATGTGCAGGCGAGCATCTCTGCCCCGTGACCCCGACCACATGATCACATGACCCCTCGACCTGTGCGAGTGTGTGCGAGTGTGTGTAGGCAGGAAGTGAACATCTGCTGCAGGAGTGTGTTGTTCAGAGCAGATGTTGCTGAAGGTCACATCAGTCGCAGCAGCTTCTTCTTCTACACGTATGAAGAAATCAAGACGTGACACATGTTCTCGTCACCAGGTGAGGTGTTGCTGAAGGTCACGTGTTGTCGTCTCTCTGAGTTTGTGCGTCGCTGCTCTTATGAAAGACTCGAGTGAAGCCATCAGAGACTCATCGATTACCCATGAACACTTGCAGGAGACGAGCCGTGATCCATAGACGGTGCTGAGGTCACGCCTGCAGGTTCAGATGTTTGAGTCGTCGCCGCAACTATGAATCAAGAATACAACCCTAACTAGTTTAACTAGTTTAGCTAGTTTATGTTTAACAAATTCAGCTAGGCTGACTTGTTTACTTTGTTTGACCCGGTTAATTTAGTTTACCAGTATGACACGTTGTAACACATTTTAACAAGTTTAACTAGTTTTAACTAGTTTAACTTGTTCAATTCGTTTGGTTTGTTGAACTTGTTTAGCGTGTTTACCTAGTTTAACTTGGTAATATAATAAATAAATAACAATCATGAATAAATAAACCTCTTAAGTTAAGTTAAGTTAAGTCTGAACTTGAACGTGTCGTTGATGTTACGATGGTTTCATGGATGATAAACAAAGATGGAGTCAAACCAGTGAAATGACGGGTTAGTAACTAACGTTAACTTTAATGACTGGTTAGTTGCTGAGTCGTCACAGGCCGAGGATGAAGAGACACAAACACAGTGTGTTGACGAGAGCTGGTGACTCACTCGTGAACAAAACCCCCGGACATGAGCGATGTCTCCACGACCTGTACAAGACGTTCTCCTCTTTTATCTTCATCACTTCAGCTCCTCCTAATCAGAGTCCATGGTTCTCACATCAATGAAGGATTTACTTCTTTTGATCAGGTTTCATGTGTTTGAACATTGATTGACATGAAGATGTCGTCGTGACTCGAGATCATCGTGTGTTTGTTCATGTCGTGAGTCGTTGAGAAGTTTATTCCAGATCAGTGACGACGAGTCTGAAGGATTGACATGTGACTCGTGTCGCAGCTTATATTAGGAACCTTGAAGAACACGTGTAGTAACAAGTATATATGTGTAGTATTGTCCAGTACTTGACTCTGGTGTTGTGATAGTGTAGTAACAAGTATATATGTGTAGTATTGTCCAGTACTTGACTCTGGTGTTGTGATAGTGTAGTAACAAGTATATATGTGTAGTATTGTCCAGTACTTGACTCTGGTGTTGTGATAGTGTAGTAACAAGTATATATGTGTAGTATTGTCCAGTACTTGACTCTGGTGTTGTGATAGTGTAGTAACAAGTATATATGTGTAGGATTGTCCAGTACTTGACTCTGGTGTTGTGATAGTGTAGTAACAAGTATATATGTGTAGTACTGTCCAGTACTTGACTCTGGTGTTGTGATAGTGTAGTAACAAGTATATATGTGTAGTATTGTCCAGTACTTGACTCTGGTGTTGTGATAGTGTAGTAACAAGTATATATGTGTAGTATTGTCCAGTACTTGACTCTGGTGTTGTGTTAGTGTAGTAACAAGTATATATGTGTAGTATTGTCCAGTACTTGAC
Source organism: Callionymus lyra (assembly GCA_016630915.1). Taxonomy (NCBI): domain Eukaryota; kingdom Metazoa; phylum Chordata; class Actinopteri; order Syngnathiformes; family Callionymidae; genus Callionymus; species Callionymus lyra. Next base: position 21,315,230 of record JACEEU010000020.1, read on the forward strand.
TCTGGTGTTGTGTTAGTGTAGTAACAAGTATATATGTGTAGTATTGTCCAGTACTTGACTCTGGTGTTGTGTTAGTGTAGTAACAAGTATATATGTGTAGTATTGTCCAGTACTTGACTCTGGTGTTGTGTTAGTGTAGTAACAAGTATATATGTGTAGTATTGTCCAGTACTTGACTCTGGTGTTGTGTTAGTGTAGTAACAAGTATATATGTGTAGTATTGTCCAGTACTTGACTCTGGTGTTGTGATAGTGTAGTAACAAGTATATATGTGTAGTATTGTCCAGTACTTGACTCTGGTGTTGTGTTAGTGTAGTAACAAGTATATATGTGTAGTATTGTCCAGTACTTGACTCTGGTGTTGTGATAGTGTAGTAACAAGTATATATGTGTAGTATTGTCCAGTACTTGACTCTGGTGTTGTGATAGTGTAGTAACAAGTATATATGTGTAGTATTGTCCAGTACTTGACTCTGGTGTTGTGATAGTGTAGTAACAAGTATATATGTGTAGTATTGTCCAGTACTTGACTCTGGTGTTGTGTTAGTGTAGTAACAAGTATATATGTGTAGTATTGTCCAGTACTTGACTCTGGTGTTGTGATAGTGTAGTAACAAGTATATATGTGTAGTATTGTCCAGTACTTGACTCTGGTGTTGTGATAGTGTAGTAACAAGTATATATGTGTAGTATTGTCCAGTACTTGACTCTGGTGTTGTGATAGTGTAGTAACAAGTATATATGTGTAGTATTGTCCAGTACTTGACTCTGGTGTTGTGATAGTGTAGTAACAAGTATATATGTGTAGTATTGTCCAGTACTTGACTCTGGTGTTGTGTTAGTGTAGTAACAAGTATATATGTGTAGTATTGTCCAGTACTTGACTCTGGTGTTGTGATAGTGTAGTAACAAGTATATATGTGTAGTATTGTCCAGTACTTGACTCTGGTGTTGTGATAGTGTAGTAACAAGTATATATGTGTAGTATTGTCCAGTACTTGACTCTGGTGTTGTGATAGTGTAGTAACAAGTATATATGTGTAGTATTGTCCAGTACTTGACTCTGGTGTTGTGATAGTGTAGTAACAAGTATATATGTGTAGTATTG
>JACEEU010000020.1:21316481-21318981 GCA_016630915.1 Callionymus lyra
CCTTCATCTTCCTCATCATCATCTTCATCTTCATCATCATCTTCATCTTCATCATCATCTTCATCATCATCTTCATCATCATCTTCATCTTCATCTTCATCATCATCTTCATCTTCATCTTCATCTTCATCTTCATCTTCATCTCATCTTCATCATCATCTTCATCTTCATCATTCATCATCATCATCATCTTCATCTTCATCTTCATCATCATCATCATCTTCATCTTCATCATCATCATCATCTTCATCTTCATCTTCATCTTCATCATCATCTTCATCTTCATCATCATCATCATCATCTTCATCTTCATCATCATCTTCATCTTCATCTTCATCTTCATCTTCATCTTCATCTTCATCTTCATCATCATCTTCATCATCTTCATCTTCATCTTCATCTTCATCTTCATCATCATCATCATCATCTTCATCTTCATCTTCATCATCATCATCAACGTATTCTGTATATATGGAGTCATTTTAAATATGTGGGTCTTTTTATTCTTGTGTGTTTCTTGAGTAGAAAACGGTGTCGACTCTACAACTCTTGTGATCCTGGAACTGAAATATTTGCTGGAGGTCGAGCGACTGAAGGTGAATCTGGTTCATGTTTCTGGTCCGATCAGCAGTTTGATGTTGGATCTGGACCTGATGAGGACGAGGAACACAGGAGTGCAGGTTCATCATGTTTACACAGGTTTATTGTCCAGAGAGAATCTAACACCAACAAGAATCCAACACCAACAAAAACTAAGATGAACAAGAATCTAACACCAACAAGAATCCAACACCAAAAATAATCTAAGATGAACAAGAATCTAACACCAACAAGAATCCAACACCAAAAAGAATCTAAGATGAACAAGAATCTAACACCAACAAGAATCTAACACCAACAAGAATCTAACATGAACAAGAATCTAACACCAACAAGAATCCAACACCAAAAAGAATCTAAGATGAACAAGAATCTAACACCAACAAGAATCCAACACTAAAAAGAATCTAAGATGAACAAGAATCTAACACCAACAAGAATCTAACATGAACAAGAATCTAACACCAACAAGAATCCAACACCAAAAAGAATCTAACACAAACAACAATCCAACACCAAAAAGAATCTAAGATGAACAAAAATCTAACACGAACAAGAATCTAACACGAACAAGAATCTAACACAAACAACAATCCAACACCAAAAATAATCTAAAATGAACAAGAATCTAACACCAACAACAATCTAACATGAACAATAATCTAACACAAACAACAATCCAACACCAAAAATAATCTAAGATGAACAAGAATCTAACACCAACAAGAATCTAACATGAACAATAATCTAACACCAACAAGAATCCAACACCAACAAAAACTAAGATGAACAAGAATCCAACACCAAAAAGAATCTAAGATGAACAAGAATCTAACACCAACAAGAATCTAACATGAACAAGAATCTAACACCAACAAGAATCTAACATGAACAAGAATCTAACACCAACAAGAATCTAACACCAAAAATAATCTAAATTGAACAAGAATCTAACACCAACAAGAATCTAACATGAACAAGAATCTAACACAAACAAGAATCCAACACCAACAAGAATCTAACATGAACAAGAATCTAACACGAACTAGACTCCAACACCAACAATAATCTAACATGAACAAGAATCTAACACCAACAAGAATCTAACACAATTATGAATCCAACACCAACAAGAATCTAACATGAACAAGAATCTAACACAAACAAGAATCAAACACCAACAAGAATCTAACATCAACAAGAATCTAACACAAACAATAATCCAACACCAACAATAATCTAACATGAACAAGAATCTAACACCAACAAGAATCCAACACCAACAAGAATCTAACATGAACAAGGATCTAACACGAACAATAATCTAACATGAACAAGAATCCAACACCAACAAGAATCTAACATGAACAAGAATCTAACACAAACAATAATCTAACACAAACAAGAATCTATCACCAACAAGAATCCAACACCAACAAGAATCTAACACAAACAAGAATCTAACACGAACAATAATCTAACATGAACAAGAATCCAACACCAACAAAAATCCAACACCAACAAGAATCTAACACAAACTAGAATCTAACACAAACAAGAATCAAACACAAACTAGAATACAACATGAACAAGAATCTAACACAAACAAGAATCTAACACGAACAATAATCTAACATGAACAAGAATCCAACACCAACAAAAATCCAACACCAACAAGAATCTAACACTAACAAGAATCCAACATGAACTAGAATCCAACTCAAACTAGAATCTAACACAAACAACAATCCAACACAAACAACAATCCAACACAAACAAAAATCTAACACAAACAAGAATCCAACACAAACGAGAATCCAACACAAACAACAATCCAACACAAACAACAATCCAACACAAACAACAATCTAACACAAACAACAATCCAACACAAACAACA
>JACEEU010000020.1:21323981-21348981 GCA_016630915.1 Callionymus lyra
GGGGGGGGTTCTAATATTAGAATAGTGTTTGTTTCTCATCATCAAGCGGTGTTTGTTTCTATTATAGTGTTTGTTTCTATCATCGTGTTTGTTTCTATTAGAGTTTTTGTTTCTATTACAGTGTTTGTTTCTATCATCGTGTTTGTTTCTATTATAGTGTTTGTTTCTTTTCTATCGTGTTTTGTTTCTATTATAGTGTTTGTTTCTCATCATCGTGTTTGTTTCTATCATCTTGTTTGTTTCTATCTTCATAGTTGTTTGTTTCTATCACTCCGTGTTTAGTTTCTTATTTTGAGTGTTTGTTTCTATTACAGTGTTTGTTTCTATCATCGTGTTTGTTTCTATTATAGTGTTTGTTTCTTTCATCGTGTTTGTTTCTATTATCATGTTTTGTTTCTTTCATCGTGTTTGTTTCTATTATTGTGTTTGTTTTTTTCAGCGTGTTTGTTTCTATCAAGTGTTTGTTTCTATCTTTGGTCTTGTTTGTTTCTATTATCGTGTTTGTTTCTTTGATAGTGTTTGTTTCTATATTTGATCTTGTTTGTTTCTTCCTTTGATCTTGTTTGTTTCTTCCTTTGATCTTGTTTGTTTCTACCTTTGATCTATCATCGTGTTTGTTTCTATTATAGTGTTTGTTTCTATTATAGTGTTTGTTTCTATTAGAGTTTTTGTTTCTATTACAGTGTTTGTTTCTATCATCGTGTTTGTTTCTATTATAGTGTTTGTTTCTTTCATCGTGTTTGTTTCTATTATAGTGTTTGTTTCTATCATCGTGTTTGTTTCTATCATCTTGTTTGTTTCTATTATAGTGTTTGTTTCTATCATCGTGTTAGTTTCTATTAGAGTTTTTGTTTCTATTACAGTGTTTGTTTCTATCATCGTGTTTGTTTCTATTATAGTGTTTGTTTCTTTCATCGTGTTTGTTTCTTTCAGCGTGTTTGTTTCTATCAAGTGTTTGTTTTTTTCATCGTGTTTGTTTTTATTATCACGTTTGTTTCTATCTTTGGTCTTGTTTGTTTCTATTATCGTGTTTGTTTCTTTGATAGTGTTTGTTTCTATATTTGATCTTGTTTGTTTCTTCCTTTGATCTTGTTTGTTTCTACCTTTGATCTTGTTTGTTTCTATCTTTGATCTTGTTTGTTTCTTCCTTTGATCTTGTTTTTTTTCTACCTTTGATCTTGTTTGTTTCTATCTTTGATCTTGTTTGTTTCTATATTTGATCTTGTTTGTTTCTAACCTTTTGATCTTGTTTGTTTCTATCTTTGATCTTGTTTGTTTCTACCTTTGATCTTGTTTGTTTCTATCTTTGATCTTGTTTGTTTCTACCTTTAATCTTGTTTGTTACTATCTTTGATCTTGTTTGTTTCTACATTTGATCTTGTTTGTTTCTATATTTGAACGTGTTTGTTTCTATCTTTGATCTTGTTTGTTTCTACCTTTAATCTTGTTTGTTTCTACCTTTGATCTTGTTTGTTTCTATCTTTGATCTTGTTTCTACATCTGTGTATTTGGATCTTGTTTGTTTCTATCTTTGATCTTGTTTGTTTCTACCTTTGATCTTGTTTGTTTCTATCTTTGATCTTGTTTGTTTCTACCTTTGATCTTGTTTTGTTTCTATCTTTGATCTTGTTTGTTTCTATCTTTGATCTTGTTTGTTCTTATCTTTGATCTTGTTGTGTTCTAATTTGATCTTGTTTGTTTCTATCTTTGATCTTGTTTGTTTCTTATCTTATGTCTTGTTTGTTTCTACCTTTTGATCTTGTTGTTTCTAACATTTGAACTTGTTTGTTTCTATCTTTGATCTTGTTTGTTTCTACCTTTGATCTTGTTTGTTTCTATCTTTGATCTTGTTTGTTTCTACCTTTGATCTTGTTTGTTTCTATATTTTGATCTTGTTTGTTTTACCTTTGATCTTGTTTGTTTCTATATTTGATCTTGTTTGTTTCTATCTTTGATCTTGTTTGTTCTTTATTTATATTTGTTTCTACCTTTGATCTTGTTTGTTTCTATCTTTGATCTTGTTTGTCTCTACACTTTGATCTTGTTTGTTTCTATCTTTTGATCTTGTTTGTTTCAACCTTTGATCTTGTTTGTTTCTATCTTTGATCTTGTTTGTTTCTCTTTGATTTGTTTGTTTCTATCTTTGATCTTTTGTTTCATCTTTGTCTTGTTTGTTTCTACCTTTGATCTTGTTTTGTTTCTCACTTTGATCTTGTTTGTTTCTATATTTGATCTTGTTTGTTTCTACCTTTGATCTTGTTTGTTTCTATATTTGATAACTTGTTTGTTTCTACCTTTGATCTTGTTTGTTTCATCTTTAATGTTTTGTTTGTTTCTCACCTTTGATCTTGTTTGTTTCCTATATTTGATCTTGTTTGTTTCTTACATTTGATCTTGTTTGTTTCTACACCTTTTGATCTCTGTTTGTTTTATGTTTGACGTGTTTGTTTCTATCTTTGATCTTGTTTGTTTCTACCTTTGATCTTGTTTGTTTCTACCTTTGATCTTGTTTGTTGTACGTTTGATCTTGTTTTGTTTCTCTTTGATCTTTGTTTGTTTGTTCCTTTGATCTTGTTTGTTTCTATCTTTGATCTTGTTTGTTTCTATCTTTGATCTTGTTTGTTTCTATCTTTGATCTTGTTTGTTTCTACATTTGATCTTGTTTGTTTCTATCTTTGATCTTGTTTGTTTCTACCTTTGATCTTGTTTGTTTGTATCTTTGATCTTGTTTGTTTCTATCTTTGATCTTGTTTGTTTCTACCTTTGATCTTGTTTGTTTTTGTTTCTTTGATCTTGTTTGTTTCTATCTTTGATCTTGTTTGTTTGTATCTTTGATCTTGTTTGTTTCTATCTTTGATCTTGTTTGTTTCTATCTTTGATCTTGTTTGTTTCTATCTTTGATCTTGTTTGTTTCTACCTTTGATCTTGTTTGTTTCTATATTTTATCTTGTTTGTTTCTATCTTTGATCTTGTTTGTTTCTATCTTTGATCTTGTTTGTCTCTACCTTTGATCTTGTTTGTTTCTATCTTTGATCTTGTTTGTTTCTATCTTTGATCTTGTTTGTTTCTTCCTTTGATCTTGTTTTTTTTCTACCTTTGATCTTGTTTGTTTCTATCTTTGATCTTGTTTGTTTCTACCTTTGATCTTGTTTGTTTCTATCTTTGATCTTGTTTGTTTCTATCTTTGATCTTGTTTGTTTCTATATTTGATCTTGTTTGTTTCTATCTTTGATCTTGTTTGTTTCTATATTTGATCTTGTTTGTTTCTACATCTTTTTGTTTCTATATTTGATCTTGTTTGTTTCTATCTTTGATCTTGTTTGTTTCTACCTTTGATCTTGTTTGTTTCTATCTTTGATCTTGTTTGTTTCTATCTTTGATCTTGTTTGTTTCTATCTTTGATCTTGTTTGTTTCTATCTTTGATTCTTGTTTGTTTCTATCTTTGATCTTGTTTGTTTGTTACTCTTTGATCTTGTTTGTTTCTATCTTTGATCTTGTTTGTTTCTATCTTTGATCTTGTTTGTTTCTATCTTTGAAATTCTTGTTGTTTGTTTCTATCCTTTGATCTTGTTTGTTTCTATCTTTGATCTTGTTTGTTTCTATCTTTGATCTTGTTTGTTTCTATATTTGATCTTGTTTGTTTCTATCTTTGATCTTGTTTGTTTCTATATTTGATCTTGTTTGTTTCTATCTTTGATCTTGTTTGTTTCTATATTTTGATCTTGTTTGTTTCTACCTTTGATCTTGTTTGTTTCTATATTTGATCTTGTTTGTTTCTACCTTTGATCTTGTTTGTTTCTATATTTGATCTTGTTTGTTTCTACCTTTGATCTTGTTTGTTTCTATCTTTGATCTTGTTTGTTTCTATCTTTGATCTTGTTTGTTTCTATCTTTGATCTTGTTTGTTTCTATCTTTGATCTTGTTTGTTTCTATCTTTGATCTTGTTTGTTTCTATCTTTGATCTTGTTTGTTTCTATCTTTGATCTTGTTTGTTTCTACCTTTGATCTTGTTTGTTTCTACCTTTGATCTTGTTTGTTTCTATATTTTATCTTGTTTGTTTCTATCTTTGATCTTGTTTGTTTCTATCTTTGATCTTGTTTGTTTCTATATTTGATCTTGTTTGTTTCTATCTTTGATCTTGTTTGTTTCTACCTTTGATCTTGTTTGTTTCTATCTTTGATCTTGTTTGTTTCTATATTTGATCTTGTTTGTTTCTACCTTTGATCTTGTTTGTTTCTATATTTGATCTTGTTTGTTTCTACCTTTGATCTTGTTTGTTTCTATATTTGATCTTGTTTGTTTCTACCTTTGATCTTGTTTGTTTCTATCTTTGATCTTGTTTGTTTCTATCTTTGATCTTGTTTGTTTCTATATTTGATCTTGTTTGTTTCTATCTTTGATCTTGTTTGTTTCTATATTTGATCTTGTTTGTTTCTACCTTTGATCTTGTTTGTTTCTATATTTGATCTTGTTTGTTTCTACCTTTGATCTTGTTTGTTTCTACCTTTGATCTTGTTTGTTTCTATCTTTGATCTTGTTTGTTTCTACCTTTGATCTTGTTTGTTTCTACCTTTGATCTTGTTTGTTTCTACCTTTGATCTTGTTTGTTTCTATATTTGATCTTGTTTGTTTCTACCTTTGATCTTGTTTGTTTCTATATTTGATCTTGTTTGTTTCTACCTTTGATCTTGTTTGTTTCTATATTTGATCTTGTTTGTTTCTACCTTTGATCTTGTTTGTTTCTATCTTTGATCTTGTTTGTTTCTATCTTTGATCTTGTTTGTTTCTATCTTTGATCTTGTTTGTTTCTATATTTGATCTTGTTTGTTTCTATCTTTGATCTTGTTTGTCTCTACCTTTGATCTTGTTTGTTTCTATCTTTGATCTTGTTTGTTTCTACCTTTGATCTTGTTTGTTTCTATATTTGATCTTGTTTGTTTCTATCTTTGATCTTGTTTGTTTCTATCTTTGATCTTGTTTGTTTCTTACCTTTGATCTTGTTTGTTTCTATATTTGATCTTGTTTGTTTCTATCTTTGATCTTGTTTGTTTCTATATTTGATCTTGTTTGTTTCTACCTTTGATCTTGTTTGTTTCTATATTTGATCTTGTTTGTTTTACTTTGATCTTGTTTGTTTCTATATTTGATCTTGTTTGTTTCTACCTTTGATCTTGTTTGTTTCTATATTTGATCTTGTTTGTTTCTACCTTTGATCTTGTTTGTTTCTACCTTTGATCTTGTTTGTTTCTATATTTGATCTTGTTTGTTTCTATCTTTGATCTTGTTTGTTTCTACCTTTGATCTTGTTTGTTTCTACCTTTGATCTTGTTTGTTTCTACCTTTGATCTTGTTTGTTTCTACCTTTGATCTTGTTTGTTTCTACCTTTGATCTTGTTTGTTTGAGTTGTCTTAGTTCTGTTTCTGAGAATTGAACCTTCAACCTTCTAAATGCAAGCTCAACCTCTCAGGATTATTACAATGACTTTTTAATATTCTATACATTATGTTAATTAAGATCAATCAATATTCATTCTTAATTGATCGTGTTCATCAAATCAAGATGTTTACGTTTGAAGGACGAGACTAAAGAAGATCCACCTGCTGGTCAAACTCAATATTGCAGCAACACTTGAATCTTTTCATCTCAAACTGTCGTCAAGTTCCTTCAAAACAATCTCCAGGCGACTTGAAATCATTTGATAATAAATGTCGTCTTCGACTCAAACTGATCGTTGGACTCGTCAGGTTCAAGTCTTCCTGTCACATGATGCTCACCTCCTTCATCTCATCCTCCTGTTCCTGAGATGAACGGATGAACCTCCTCACATTCCACGAGTCAGAGCTTCTTCACTCAGATGTTCTTCATGACACGCAGCAGTAAATGTTCTCCTGCAACATCTGCTGAGCTTCTCCATGTCAGCTGACACTCAAGGTCTCCAGGACCTTCTGGACCAGTTTGATGACATCATGGAGTCAAGACGTGACCATGTTCATGTCGACCTGTGAGCAGATGTTTCTTCACTCGCATCTCAACATGAAGCCCTGAAGAATGAGTTTCTATGTCAACCTTTGACCTCTGACCTCTGACACATGTTTAATTCAAGGCTGATTTATTTTTCACGTGAAACCTTCACAACTGTGAATAAAACATGTGAGTCTTGAACCAAATGATCATGTTTGAATGTTTGGACTCGAGTCCCTCAACAGTCAAACATCTCAGATTCTAGAGACCATGACCTGCTTCATCGATGCTCTGCCAGTAGAACCTGAACCTTCCATGTAGAACATTACCTAACGTTTGATCTCTGGTTTCTCTAGACCAGTCTGAGGCGGAAACTTTGGACATTTCCGGGGAAAATGGTGACCAACATCTTCAGGGATGAAGAAAAGGGAATCCACGACCAAGAGAGCAAGGAGGAGAGCGTCCTGGCCATGTTGGGCATAGTCGGGACCATCCTCAACCTGGTGGTCATAATCTTCGTCTACATCTACACCACGCTGTAGACCAGAGGTCTTGATCTTCATCAACACCAGGCTGTAGACCAGAGGTCTTGATCTTCATCAACACCACGCTGTAGACCAGAGGTCTTGATCTTCATCCACACCACGCTGTAGACCAGAGGTCTTGATCTTCATCAACACCACGCTGTAGACCAGAGGTCTTGATCTTCATCCACACCACGCTGTAGACCAGAGGTCTTGATCTTCATCCACACCACGCTGTAGACCAGAGGTCTTGATCTTCATCCACACCACGCTGTAGACCAGAGGTCTTGATCTTCATCCACACCACGCTGTAGACCAGAGGTCTTGATCTTCATCCACACCACGCTGTAGACCAGAGGTCTTTATCTTCATCCACACCAAGCTGTAGACCAGAGGTCTTGATCTTCATCCACACCACGCTGTAGACCAGAGGTCTTGATCTTCATCAACACCAGGCTGTAGACCAGAGGTCTTGATCTTCATCAACACCACGCTGTAGACCAGAGGTCTTGATCTTCATCCACACCACGCTGTAGACCAGAGGTCTTGATCTTCATCCACACCACGCTGTAGACCAGAGGTCTTGATCTTCATCCACATCCAGTGTAGACCAGAGGTCTTTATCTTCATCCACACCACGCTGTAGACCAGAGGTCTTGATCTTCATCCACACCACGCTGTAGACCAGAGGTCTTGATCTTCATCCACACCACGCTGTAGACCAGAGGTCTTGATCTTCATCCACACCACGCTGTAGACCAGAGGTCTTGATCTTCATCCACACCACGCTGTAGACCAGAGGTCTTGATCTTCATCCACACCACGCTGTAGACCAGAGGTCTTGATCTTCATCCACACCACGCTGTAGACCAGAGGTCTTGATCTTCATCCACACCACGCTGTAGACCAGAGGTCTTGATCTTCATCCACACCACGCTGTAGACCAGAGGTCTTGATCTTCATCCACACCACGCTGTAGACCAGAGGTCTTGATCTTCATCCACACCACGCTGTAGACCAGAGGTCTTGATCTTCATCCACACCACGCTGTAGACCAGAGGTCTTGATCTTCATCCACACCACGCTGTAGACCAGAGGTCTTGATCTTCATCCACACCACGCTGTAGACCAGAGGTCTTGATCTTCATCCACACCACGCTGTAGACCAGAGGTCTTGATCTTCATCCACACCACGCTGTAGACCAGAGGTCTGGATCTTCATCCACACCAGGCTGTAGACCAGAGGTCTTGATCTTCATCCACACCACGCTGTAGACCAGAGGTCTTGATCTTCATCCACACCACACTGTAGACCAGAGGTCTTTATCTTCATCCACACCACACTGTAGACCAGAGGTCTTGATCTTCATCCACACCACACTGTAGACCAGAGGTCTTGATCTTCATCCACACCACACTGTAGACCAGAGGTCTTTATCTTCATCCACACCACACTGTAGACCAGAGGTCTTTATCTTCATCCACACCACGCTGTAGACCAGAGGTCTTTATCTTCATCCACACCACACTGTAGACCAGAGGTCTTTATCTTCATCCACACCACGCTGTAGACCAGAAGTCTTGATCTTCATCCACACCACACTGTAGACCAGAAGTCTTGATCTTCATCCACACCACGCTTGATTTTTCCTCTACTGTCATCATCGATTTGCTCTTTTCATTGGAACCAAACTTTTGAAGTGGAGGATTCGAACCACGTCTCTGGAACTTCTGCCATGAGCTGCAAGTCTTCTCCTGAAAAACTCTTTTGCTTGATGCTGAAGATCTGATGAACTTCATTGTATTGTTGGACCTCCTCGACTCCTACGTACCTGGAGTAAACCTGGATCTCTTAGCAACTAGAAATACCAAGTTGAAGAGTTTCTTTGAATCCATCGATTGAAACATGTTTGTTACACACATGTGATCAGAACCTGAAACATGTTTGTTACACACATGTGATCAGAACCTGGAACATGTTTGTTACACACATGTGATCAGAACCTGGAACATGTTTGTTACACACGTGTGATCAGAACCTGAAACATGTTTGTTACACACGTGTGATCAGAACCTGAAACATGTTGTTACTGTTTGTTACACACATGTGATCAGAACCTGAAACATGTTTGTTACACACATGTGATCAGAACCTGAAACATGTTTGTTAACACACGTGTGATCAGAACCTGAAACATGTTTGTTACACACACACACTGTGATCAGAACCTGAAACACGTTTGTTACACTGTGATCAGAACCTGAAACATGTTTGTTACACACATGTGATCAGAACCTGAAACATGTTTGTTACACACATGTGATCAGAACCTGAAACATGTTTGTTACACACATGTGATCAGAACCTGAAACATGTTTGTTACACACGTGTGATCAGAACCTGAAACATGTTTGTTACACACGTGTGATCAGAACCTGAAACATGTTTGTTACACACATGTGATCAGAACCTGAAACATGTTTGTTACACACATGTGATCAGAACCTGAAACATGTTTGTTACACACATGTGATCAGAACCTGAAACATGTTTGTTACACACATGTGATCAGAACCTGAAACATGTTTGTTACACACATGTGATCAGAACCTGAAACATGTTTGTTACACACATGTGATCAGAACCTGAAACATGTTTGTTACACACGTGTGATCAGAACCTGAAACATGTTTGTTACACACATGTGATCAGAACCTGAAACATGTTTGTTACACACATGTGATCAGAACCTGAAACATGTTTGTTACACACGTGTGATCAGAACCTGAAACATGTTTGTTACACACATGTGATCAGAACCTGAAACATGTTTGTTACACACATGTGATCAGAACCTGAAACATGTTTGTTACACACATGTGATCAGAACCTGAAACATGTTTGTTACACACATGTGATCAGAACCTGAAACATGTTTGTTACACACATGTGATCAGAACCTGAAACATGTTTGTTACACACATGTGATCAGAACCTGGAACATGTTTGTTACACACGTGTGATCAGAACCTGAAACATGTTTGTTACACATGTGTGATCAGAACCTGAAACATGTTTGTTACACACATGTGATCAGAACCTGAAACATGTTTGTTACACACATGTGATCAGAACCTGAAACATGTTTGTTACACACATGTGATCAGAACCTGAAACATGTTTGTTACACACATGTGATCAGAACCTGAAACATGTTTGTTACACACATGTGATCAGAACCTGAAACATGTTTGTTACACACGTGTGATCAGAACCTGAAACATGTTTGTTACACACGACATAGAGATCATCGATGCTCTTCGTGTGTGTTGTTGTTGTTGTTGTTGTTGTTGTTTAGCACGTCAAGTGCGACTGATCTTTGAGGTTTGTAAATAATTTGAGATTTTCTTCCACGTGTTTCACACACAAAGCTCAGAAACCCTTTCCTTCACAGACAGAGAACTAGAACTAGAACTAGATCTAGAACTAGAACTAGAACTAGAACTAGAACTAGAACTAGAGCTAGAACTAGAACTAGAACTAGAACTAGATCTAGAACTAGAACTAGAACTAGAACTAGAACTAGAACTAGAGCTAGAACTAGAACTAGAACTAGAACTAGAACTAGAACTAGATCTAGAACTAGAACTAGAACTAGAACTAGAACTAGAACTAGAACTAGAACTAGAACTAGAACTAGCCAGAACTAGAACTAGAGCTAGAGCTAGAACTAGAACCAGAACCAGAGCCAGAACCAGAACTAGAACTAGAACTAGAACTAGAACTAGAACTAGAACTAGAACTAGAACTAGAGCTAGAACTAGAACTAGAACTAGAACTAGAACTAGAACTAGAACTAGAACTAGAACTAGACTAGAACTAGAACTAGAACTAGAACTAGAACTAGAGCTAGAACTAGAACTAGAACTAGAACTAGAACTAGAACTAGAACTAGAGCTAGAACTAGAACTAGAACTAGAACTAGAACTAGAACTAGAGCTAGAACTAGAGCTAGAGCTAGAACTAGAACTAGAACTAGAACTAGATCCAGAACTAGAACTAGATCTAGAACTAGAACTAGAACTAGAACTAGAACTAGAACTAGAACTAGAACTAGAACTAGAACTAGAACTAGAACTAGAACTAGAACTAGAGCTAGAACTAGAACTAGAACTAGAACTAGAGCTAGAACTAGAACTAGAACTAGAACTAGAACTAGAACTAGAACTAGAGCTAGAACTAGAACTAGAACTAGAACTAGAACTAGAACTAGAGCTAGAACTAGAACTAGAACTAGAACTAGAACTAGAACTAGAACTAGAACTAGAACTAGAACTAGAACTAGAACTAGAACTAGAACTAGAACTAGAGCTAGAACTAGAACTAGAGCTAGAACTAGAAGTAGATCTAGAACTAGAACTAGAACTAGAACTAGAACTAGAGCTAGAACTAGAACTAGAACTAGAACTAGAACTAGAACTAGAACTAGAACTAGAACTAGAGCTAGAACTAGAACTAGAACTAGAACTAGAACTAGAACTAGAGCTAGAACTAGAGCTAGAACTAGAGCTAGAACTAGAACTAGAACTAGAACTAGAACTAGAACTAGAACTAGAACTAGAACTAGAACTAGAACTAGAACTAGAACTAGAACTAGAACTAGAACTAGAACTAGAACTAGAACTAGAACTAGAACTAGAACTAGAACTAGAACTAGAACTAGAACTAGAACTAGAACTAGAACTAGAACTAGAACTAGAACTAGAACTAGACTAGAACTAGAGCTAGAACTAGAACTAGAACTAGAACTAGAACTAGAACTAGAACTAGAACTAGAACTAGAAGTAGATCTAGAACTAGAACTAGAACTAGAGCTAGAACTAGAACTAGAACTAGAACTAGAAGTAGATCTAGAACTAGAACTAGAACTAGAGCTAGAACTAGAACTAGAACTAGAACTAGAACTAGAACTAGAGAACTAGAACTAGAAATAGAAATAGAAATAGAAATAGAAATAGAAATAGAAATAGAAATAGAAATAGAAATAGAAATAGAAATAGAAATAGAAATAGAAATAGAAATAGAAACTAGAACTATCAGCGCACCCTACAGGCCAGTGTTGGAAACACAGCATCTCCACACGAAATCCCATGAAACACAACAGTTGTTGGTTGAAGATAAAAGTGAAGAAAGTAAACGACGACATGATTCACTTCTTGTTCACGATCAAAACTTAAAGACACGACGATCAGATCAAGTCTAGAAGGATTCGATAGTTTTGCTGCTTTTCATCGGTGATGCTGATCCTTCAAACCTCTGAGGATCAACAACTTCACTGGAAACTGTTGTTGTGACCAAATGTCTGAACATCACGTTGTATTTCTATGTTCCTCAGCCGTTGATGTTCGTGTCGCTAACATTAACACTGATTGTAACGAACGTGTCCAGGAAGTGCCTGAGATGTTGCCTCAGTGGACGAAGGATCTTCTCCAGGAAAGACAAACGACAAGAAAACAAGCACAAGAACCGTCGAATGTATCGCGATGAAGCAGATGTTTGAAGTTCCTTTTGTGTTTGTTACTGTAAATAAAACTATAACATTAACCATTAAAGTTCATTTCTTTGACGTTCAGTCGACAGATTCATACGTTTTATTAAGTTAGATTTTATGTTAATCATGTTTAAGGACTTTATCAACTTCTATTATCAGGAAATGTAATTTTCCAGGGAAGAACTTCTGAGAAGAGAAGATAATAACGATGTTGGTCCATGTGTGCAGGACTAGAGGAGGTCCAGGTTCTGACCTCAAGCTTTGACTTCAACAAAGAACAGAATCACATCCGGTTCAAAGTCTTTTACTCGTACAAGTGAGATAAGAACAGAGTTTACATGGCGTCTGAATTCTTTCTGAAGCTGTTAGTTCGCTGTTATATCTTCAAGTTAATTATCTAAAGGTTTGGAACACAAACTTGAAGGAGTTATTATGGCTCAAGGTCACGCTGGTGTTCTTCTTCAGCAGCTTTGAAGGAGACGTCAGTGTCTCACGAGCAGAAGTTAATAAAACACTAGAAAGTAATAGAATCCTAATGATGTTTGTGGTTTATTCGATAACATACTTTATCTCAACTTCCCATCAGAAGTAAAAGTCTGACAAGATGTTCAGAGTGAGATTCAAGACGACAATTACGATGAAGAGATGCTTCAGATGCACGTCATGGAGCTTCAAAGAGAATCTTCTGAGGGTTTCTTGAAGACGAGACGTTCGTCTTCAGCAGTAAAAGAAACACATTCTTGTGGAGGAAGATTCAAGACGTCTTCGTTCAGCTCACGTCGACGCTTCTGCAAAAAATCCTGCGAAGGCGATTAACCGTCGCCGAGTCAACAAGACGTTCTGCCGACGTCAGGCTGTTGTTGCTCAAAGGACCTGCGGCAGCAGCTCACGTGGAAGATTCAATGCGAGGAAAAAACTATTTCCGATCAAATATGAATAAAACAAAAGAAGAGCTCGAAGGTATTTCTGCAGCAATGAAGCAATTCTTTGATCTGTCTTTGTGGGTCATGAACATGAAGAACATGAAGAACATGAAGAACATGAAGAACATGAAGAACATGAAGACCATGAAGACCATGAAGACCATGAAGACCATGAAGACCATGAAGACCATGAAGACCATGAAGACCATGAAGAACAGGAAGACCATGAAGAACAGGAAGAACATTAAGAACATGAAGAACAGGAAGACCATGAAGAACATTAAGAACATGAAGAACAGGAAGACCATGAAGAACAGGAAGAACATGAAGAACAGGAAGAACAGGAAGAACATGAAGAACATGAAGAACATGAAGAACATGAAGAACATGAAGAACATGAAGAACATGAAGAACATGAAGAACATGAAGAACATGAAGAACAGGAGGAAGAACATGAAGAACAGGAAGAACATGAAGAACATGAAGAACATGAAGAACATGAAGAACATGAAGAACATGAAGAACATGAAGACCATGAAGAACATGAAGAACATGAAGAACATGAAGAACAGGAAGAACAGGAAGAACATGAAGAACATGAAGAACATGAAGAACATGAAGAACATAAGAGAAGAACAGGAAGAACAGGAAGAACATGAAGAACATGAAGAACAGGAAGAACAGGAAGAACATGAAGAACATGAAGAACATGAAGAACAGGAAGAACATGAAGAACAGGAAGAACAGGAAGAACAGGAAGAACAGGAAGAACATGAAGAACAGGAAGAACATGAAGAACATGAAGAACAGGAAGAACAGGAAGAACATGAAGAACATGAAGAACATGAAGAACATGAAGAACATGAAGAACATGAAGAACAGGAAGAACATGAAGAACATGAAGAACAGGAAGAACATGAAGAACATGAAGAACATGAAGAAGAGACATGAAGAACAGGAAGAACATGAAGAACATGAAGAACAGGAAGAACATGAAGAAAGAAGAAGAAGAACATGAAGAACATAAGAAGAACATTCAGAACATGAAGAACATTAAGAACATGAAGAACATGAAGAACAGGAAGAACAGGAAGAACATGAAGAACATGAAGAACATGAAGAACATGAAGAACAGGAAGAACATGAAGAACATGAAGAAGAACATGAAGAACATGAAGAACATGAAGAACAGGAAGAACATGAAGAACATGAAGAACATGAAGAACATGAAGAACAGGAAGAACATGAAGAACATGAAGAACAGGAAGAACAGGAAGAACATGAAGAACATGAAGACCATGAAGAACAGGAAGAACATGAAGAACAGGAAGAACATGAAGAACATGAAGACCATGAAGAACAGGAAGAACAGGAAGAACATGAAGAACATGAAGACCATGAAGAACAGGAAGAACAGGAAGAACATGAAGGACATGAAGAACATGACGAACATGAAGAACATGAAGAACATGAAGAACATGAAGAACATGAAGAACATTAAAAACATGAAGAACAGGAAGAACATGGAGAACATGAAGAACATTCAGAACATTCAGAACATGAAGAACATGAAGAAACATGAAGAACATGAAGAACATGAAGAACATGAAGAAAATGATGAACATGAAGACTTTGACTTTTAAAAATACTTTATTACAAAAGGTTCTTTACAATGTTTTCATTTAAAGTGACTCATGCGGTTCTTCAGTCGAGCCATTGTGCAAATTTGTCCTTTTTCCCCCCATTTTCTAAAAAACATCCCGGTGTTGGTGAAGAACATGAAGAACATGAAGAACAGGAAGAACATTCAGAACAGGAAGAACAGGAAGAACATTCAGAACATGAAGAACATGAAGAACATGAAGAACATTCAGAACATTCAGAACATGAAGAACATGAAGAACATGAAGAACATTCAGAACATGAAGAACATGAAGAACATGAAGAACATGAAGAACATGAAGAACATTCAGAACATTAAGAACATGAAGAACATGAAGAACATTCAGAACATGAAGAACATGAAGAACATTCAGAACATTCAGAACATGTAGAACATTCAGAACATGAGCTGAGAAGAACATCAGAGGAGGCTTCCACCCTCACCACTGGTTAAGAAGCTTCATCATGACTAGTACTTGGTTTAGTTGGTTAGTTATTGACGAGCAGTTGATTTCTTTCTCTAGTAAAACTATCCAGTATTTCTTCATCTGCAGTAGTAGCAAGTAGTATTCTAGTTAGTATTCTAGAAGTTAATTAGATCAAGTGTACTTGAGTATTCGTGCAACTATAGATGAAACATATTTGTACTTGTTGTGTACTCAAAGATTTCTTTCTACACACTTCGGACTAAATTGAAGTATTTTAAGTTTACAGAAGTATATTTTCATCCATCATGTACTTGGTAAATACTTTGTTGTATTTGGGTCAAATTAACCACATTTAACTCCCGGGACTTGAACCTACAACCTTAAGTCAACGCTCCAGTACTACTACTACTGTAGATTCTGACGTACACGAAATATTTTTTTCACAATAAATACTTAGAGCATCACGACCGTCAAGGTCATGTTTCTTCATCTGGAGGTGAAAGTATCACGATGTGAAGTATTTACTATGAAAGTCAAACACAAACCAAACTATCTTCTCTGATTGTTTGTTCTTCACGAGACTCTTTTACTGAAGGTTTGTTTCTTTCAAGGTCACCAACACCAACCTTCACCCGTCTTTCACCTGAAACTGTCGAGAAGAAGCGTTTTGAAGTATTTGACATCAACCGTGTCGTTGTGAGAAGATCTTCTGAAAGTGTACCAACGTGTCCTCGCGCAGAAGATCTCGTCGTCCTTCATGCATGGACTTAAATCCCAGCATCAAACTGAGGATCGCGGCTCCAGCAGCGGAACAGATTAAAGTGTCAAAGTCCAGCTTTGACTGATCCTCAGAGTTTGAAGCTTGAATTAGAAACTTTGTGGAGTTTTTCTCTGACAAGAAACAACGGATGGTTTTTCTTCTCTTTCATTTCAAGTCAAGTCTTGATGATCAATACTCACAATACTGACCAATACTCACAATACTGACCAATACTCACAATACTGACCAGTACTCACAATACTGATCAATACTCACAATACTGATCAATACTCACAATACTGACCAATACTCACAATACTGACCAGTACTCACAATACTGATCAATACTCACAATACTGACCAATACTCACAATACTGATCAATACTCACAATACTGACCAATACTCACAATACTGATCTATATCGATCAATACTCACAATACTGATCAATACTCACAATACTGATCAATATCGATCAATACTGATCAATACTCACAATACTGATCAATACTCACAATACTGATCAATATCGATCAATACTGATCAACACTCACAATACTGATCAATACTCACAATACTGATCAGTATTGATCAATATCGATCAATACTGATCAATACTCACAATACTGATCAATATCGATCAATACTGATCAATACTCACAATACTGATCAATACTCACAATACTGATCAATATCGATCAATACTGATCAATACTCACAATACTGACCAATACTCACAATACTGATCAATACTCACAATACTGATCAATACTCGACAATACTGATCAATACTACACACCCTCCTCCTCTTAATTTTGACTATTATTGTCTTTCAAACATATTATTGCAAAAGTCAGTAAATGTTTTCCAGTTGTTTTCACTTCGTTTCCTGCTCACAGTTGATAAAAGGATCGTTTCCATGACGACGACACAGCAGTGGCCAGTTGACACAAAGTCTCACTTGAATGACGTCACAGTCTCAGCTGCTGCGTCACTGACTGACACGTGATCACAGATATGACGCGTCAACAGATCAACCTTCTGTTAAACAGTCACTAGAATGAAGAGTCAACACTGACCCCTGCTGGCGCCTCATCGAACTGAATCATCAAATAATCGAACGTCAAGATGTTTATGTTCAAAGAACCAAAGAAGTTGATCCACTACTGACCTCTAGTGGCTTCATTTAGTTTATCTGGATCTAATTTACTTTGGTGTGTTTTCTTAGACTTTATTCCACATTTAGCTCGAATGTATTTGACGGTGAACAAAGAGGTCAAAGGTCACCACCAACTTCCTCTCTGTGACTGGTGATGCAAGTGACCACTGATGTGTCAGCAGGGTGAGCAGGAGGGGGCTCAGCACACAGAGTCAGGGTGTGTCAGCAGGGTGAGCAGGAGGGGGCTCAGCACACAGAGTCAGGGTGTGTCAGCAGGGTGAGCAGGGAGGGGGCTCAGCACACAGAGTCAGGGTGTGTCAGCAGGGTGAGCAGGAGGGGGCTCAGCACACAGAGTCAGGGTGTGTCAGCAGGGTGAGCAGGAGGGGGCTCAGCACACAGAGTCAGGGTGTGTCAGCAGGGTGAGCAGGAGGGGGCTCAGCACACAGAGTCAGGGTGTGTCAGCAGGGTGAGCAGGAGGGGGCTCAGCACACAGAGTCAGGGTGTGTCAGCAGGGTGAGCAGGAGGGGGCTCAGCACACAGAGTCAGGGTGTGTCAGCAGGGTGAGCAGGAGGGGGCTCAGCACACAGAGTCAGGGTGTGTCAGCAGGGTGAGCAGGAGGGGGCTCAGCACACAGAGTCAGGGTGTGTCAGCAGGGTGAGCAGGAGGGGGCTCAGCACACAGAGTCAGGGTGTGTCAGCAGGGTGAGCAGGAGGGGGCTCAGCACACAGAGTCAGGGTGTGTCAGCAGGGTGAGCAGGAGGGGGCTCAGCACACAGAGTCAGGGTGTGTCAGCAGGGTAAGCAGGAGGGGGCTCAGCACACAGAGTCAGGGTGTGTCAGCAGGGTAAGCAGGAGGGGGCTCAGCACACAGAGTCAGGGTGTGTCAGCAGGGTGAGCAGGAGGGGGCTCAGCACACAGAGTCAGGGTGTGTCAGCAGGGTAAGCAGGAGGGGGCTCAGCACACAAAGTCAGGGAGTGTCAGCAGGGTAAGCAGGAGGGGGCTCAGCACACAGAGTCAGGGTGTGTCAGCAGGGTAAGCAGGAGGGGGCTCAGCACACAGAGTCAGGGTGTGTCAGCAGGGTGAGCAGGAGGGGGCTCAGCACACAGAGTCAGGGTGTGTCAGCAGGGTAAGCAGGAGGGGGCTCAGCACACAGAGTCAGGGTGTGTCAGCAGGGTAAGCAGGAGGGGGCTCAGCACACAGAGTCAGGGTGTGTCAGCAGACAGCACACAGAGTCAGGGTGTGTCAGCAGGGTAAGCAGGAGGGGGCTCAGCACACAGAGTCAGGGTGTGTCAGCAGGGTAAGCAGGAGGGGGCTCAGCACACAGAGTCAGGGTGTGTCAGCAGGGTAAGCAGGAGGGGGCTCAGCACACAGAGTCAGGGTGTGTCAGCAGGGTGAGCAGGAGGGGGCTCAGCACACAGAGTCAGGGTGTGTCAGCAGGGTGAGCAGGAGGGGGCTCAGCACACAGAGTCAGGGTGTGTCAGCAGGGTAAGCAGGAGGGGGCTCAGCACACAGAGTCAGGGTGTGTCAGCAGGGTGAGCAGGAGGGGGCTCAGCACACAGAGTCAGGGTGTGTCAGCAGGGTGAGCAGGAGGGGGCTCAGCACACAGAGTCAGGGTGTGTCAGCAGGGTGAGCAGGAGGGGGCTCAGCACACAGAGTCAGGGTGTGTCAGCAGGGTAAGCAGGAGGGGGCTCAGCACACAGAGTCAGGGTGTGTCAGCAGGGTAAGCAGGAGGGGGCTCAGCACACAGAGTCAGGGTGTGTCAGCAGGGTAAGCAGGAGGGGGCTCAGCACAGTGACCTAGGATGTGTATCAGGAGTAAAAGATAAAAGGTATGTTCCACGTGTCGACTCCTGAACGGTGGATTAAATACGAGTCGTTTCTCCTCCTGATAAGATTCCATTAACGTCACCTTGACGACACTAATGCAGTCGTTACTCATGAATATATGAATATTTCACGCTTGTTAATGACTTCATATCACGGAAGCTTTTATTTTTAAACTTCCTGCACGACTTTCATTTTACTTCGTCGTTCGACTCAAACATGTTCATGTAGAAAGTATTCAAAGTACATTTGTGCAGGTTTTTACTACGTTGATGGAACATATTGATGTGTATTATTGTGTTTACTTCAGTGTGAATGTTGTGAATCTGACGTGACAAAATAAAAAACAAAGGCATGTTGAAGGATGTTCTTCTGAAGGATGTTCTTCTGAAGGACGTTCATCTGAAGGACGTTCTTCTGAAGGATGTTCATCTGAAGGATGTTCTTCTGAAGGATGTTCTTCTGAAGGACGTTCATCTGAAGGACGTTCATCTGAAGGACGTTCTTCTGAAGGATGTTCATCTGAAGGATGTTCTTCTGAAGGATGTTCTTCTGAAGGACGTTCTTCTGAAGGACGTTCTTCTGAAGGACGTTCTTCTGAAGGATGTTCTTCTGAAGGATGTTCTTCTGAAGGACGTTCTTCTGAAGGATGTTCTTCTGAAGGACGTTCTTCTGAAGGATGTTCATCTGAAGGATGTTCTTCTGAAGGATGTTCTTCTGAAGGACGTTCTTCTGAAGGATGTTCTTCTGAAGGATGTTCTTCTGAAGGACGTTCTTCTGAAGGATGTTCTTCTGAAGGACGTTCTTCTGAAGGATGTTCTTCTGAAGGATGTTCTTCTGAAGGACGTTCTTCTGAAGGATGTTCTTCTGAAGGATGTTCTTCTGAAGGATGTTCTTCTGAAGGATGTTCTTCTGAAGGACGTTCTTCTGAAGGATGTTCTTCTAAAGGACGTTCTTCTGAAGGACGTTCTTCTGAAGGATGTTCTTCTGAAGGATGTTCTTCTGAAGGACGTTCTTCTGAAGGATGTTCATCTGAAGGACGTTCATCTGAAGGATGTTCTTCTGAAGGATGTTCATCTGAAGGACGTTCATCTGAAGGATGTTCATCTGAAGGATGTTCTTCTGAAGGATGTTCATCTGAAGGACGTTCATCTGAAGGATGTTCATCTGAAGGACGTTCATCTGAAGGATGTTCTTCTGAAGGATGTTCTTCTGAAGGATGTTCATCTGAAGGACGTTCTTCTGAAGGATGTTCTTCTGAAGGATGTTCTTCTGAAGGATGTTCATCTGAAGGACGTTCATCTGAAGGATGTTCATCTGAAGGACGTTCATCTGAAGGATGTTCTTCTGAAGGATGTTCTTCTGAAGGATGTTCATCTGAAGGAAGTTCATCTGAAGGATGTTCATCTGAAGGATGTTCTTCTGAAGGATGTTCTTCTGAAGGATGTTCTTCTGAAGGACGTTCTTCTGAAGGACGTTCATCTGAAGGATGTTCTTCTGAAGGATGTTCATCTGAAGGACGTTCATCTGAAGGATGTTCATCTGAAGGACGTTCATCTGAAGGATGTTCTTCTGAAGGATGTTCTTCTGAAGGATGTTCATCTGAAGGACGTTCTTCTGAAGGATGTTCTTCTGAAGGATGCCTTCTGAAGGATGTTCTTCTGAAGGATGTTCATCTGAAGGACGTTCATCTGAAGGATGTTCTTCTGAAGGATGTTCTTCTGAAGGATGTTCATCTGAAGGACGTTCATCTGAAGGATGTTCTTCTGAAGGATGTTCTTCTGAAGGACGTTCATCTGAAGGACGTTCTTCTGAAGGACGTTCTTCTGAAGGATGTTCATCTGAAGGACGTTCTTCTGAAGGACGTTCATCTGAAGGTTCGACACGACGTGTCGCTGAGAAGATAAATCCATGATCTTAGATCTCAGTGATTGACAGCAGATTCTGACTCTAATGTTATTCATGGTTTCATGTCAGGAATGAAATCTCCCTGAAGATTGATCCTGTTTATTGTGTAGATGATGACACAGGACACACACAGACACGCACAGAGACACACAGAGACACACAGAGACACACAGAGAGACACAGAGACACACAGAGACACACAGAGACACACAGAGACACACACAGAGACACAGAGACACTCATATACACACATAGAGAAACAGAGACACACAGATACACACATAGACACACACAGAGACACAGAGACACACAGAGACACACAGAGACACAGAGACACACAGATACACACACAGACACACCGAGACACACACAGAGACACAGAGACACACAGAGACACACAGAGACACACACAGAGACACAGAGACACACAGATACAAACACAGACACACAGAGACACACACAGAGACACAGAGCACACAGAGACACACACAGAGACACAGAGACACACACAGAGACACAGAGACACACAGATACACACACAGACACACAGAGACACACACAGAGACACAGAGACACACAGATACACACAGAGACACACAGAGACACACACAGAGACACAGAGACACAGAGACACAGAGACACACAGAGACACACAGAGACACACAGACACACAGATACACACACAGACACACAGAGACACACACAGAGACACAGAGACACACAGATACACACACAGACACACAGAGACACACAGATACACACAGAGACACACACAGACACACACAGAGACATACAGAGACACACACAGAGACACAGAGACACACAGATACACACACAGACACACAGAGACACACAGATACACACAGAGACACACACAGACACACAGAGACATACAGACACACACAGAGACACACAGAGACACACACAGTCACACAGAGACACACAGAGACACACACAGACACACACAGAGACACACAGACACACACAGACACACACAGAGACACACAGAGACACACAGAGACACACACAGTCACACAGAGACACACAGAGAGACACAGACACACACAGAGACACACAGAGACACACAGAGACACACACAGTCACACAGAGACACACAGAGAGACACAGAGACACACAGAGACACACAGAGACACACACAGATACACACAGACAGACACAGATACACACAGACCCACACAGATACACACAGAGACACACACAGAGAGACACAGAGACACACAGAGACACACAGATACACACAGAGACACACACAGATACACACAGACCCACACAGATACACACACAGACACACACAGAGACACACACAGACACAGATACACACAAAGACACACAGAGAGACAAACAGATACACACAGAGACACACATTAGCTACACTTACATGTTATTGTTGATGTTTATTAGCTACACTTACATGTTATTGTTGATGTTTATTAGCTACACTTACATGTTATTGTTGTTGTTTATTAGCTACACTTACATGTTATTGTTGATGTTTATTAGCTACACTTACATGTTATTGTTGTTGTTTATTAGCTACACTTACATGTTATTGTTGTTGTTTATTAGCTACACTTACATGTTATTGTTGTTGTTTATTAGCTACACTTACATGTTATTGTTGTTGTTTATTAGCTACACTTACATGTTATTGTTGATGTTTATTAGCTACACTTACATGTTATTGTTGATGTTTATTAGCTACACTTACATGTTATTGTTGTTGTTTATTAGCTACACTTACATGTTATTGTTGTGATGTTTATTAGCTACACTTACATGTTATTGTTGTTGTTTATTAGCTACACTTACATGTTATTGTTGTTGTTTATTAGCTACACTTACATGTTATTGTTGTTGTTTATTAGCTACACTTACATGTTATTGTTGTTGTTTATTAGCTACACTTACATGTTATTGTTGATGTTTATTAGCTACACTTACATGTTATTGTTGTTGTTTATTAGCTACACTTACATGTTATTGTTGATGTTTATTAGCTACACTTACATGTTATTGTTGTTGTTTATTAGCTACACTTACATGTTATTGTTGATGTTTATTAGCTACACTTACATGTTATTGTTGTTGTTTATTAGCTACACTTACATGTTATTGTTGTTGTTTATTAGCTACACTTACATGTTATTGTTGATTGTTTATTAGCTACACTTACATGTTATTGTTGTTGTTTATTAGCTACACTTACATGTTATTGTTGATGTTTATTAGCTACACTTACATGTTATTGTTGTTGTTTATTAGCTACACTTACATGTTATTGTTGATGTTTATTAGCTACACTTACATGTTATTGTTGATGTTTATTAGCTACACTTACATGTTATTGTTGTTGTTTATTAGCTACACTTACATGTTATTGTTGATGTTTATTAGCTACACTTACATGTTATTGTTGTTGTTTATTAGCTACACTTACATGTTATTGTTGTTGTTTATTAGCTACACTAACATGTTATTGTTGATGTTTATTAGCTACACTTACATGTTATTGTTGTTGTTTATTAGCTACACTAACATGTTATTGTTGTTGTTTATTAGCTACACTTACATGTTATTGTTGTTGTTTATTAGCTACACTTACATGTTATTGTTGAATGTTTATTAGCTACACTTACTGTTATGTTTTTGTTTATTAGCTACACTTACATGTTATTGTTGATGTTTATTAGCTACACTTACATGTTATTGTTGTTGTTTATTAGCTACACTTACATGTTATTGTTGTTGTTTATTAGCTACACTTACATGTTATTGTTGTTGTTTATTAGCTACACTAACATGTTATTGTTGATGTTTATTAGCTACACTTACATGTTATTGTTGATGTTTATTAGCTACACTAACATGTTATTGTTGTTTATTGTTGTTGTTTATTAGCTACACTTACATGTTATTGTTGATGTTTATTAGCTACACTTACATGTTATTGTTGTTGTTTATTAGCTACACTTACATGTTTTGTTGTTTATTGTTATTGTTTTTGTTTATTAGCTACACTTACATGTTATTGTTGATGTTTATTAGCTACACTTACATGTTATTGTTGTTGTTTATTAGCTACACTTACATGTTATTGTTGATGTTTATTAGCTACACTTACATGTTATTGTTGTTGTTTATTAGCTACACTTACATGTTATTGTTGATGTTTATTAGCTACACTTACATGTTATTGTTGTTTATTGTTGTTGTTTATTAGCTACACTTACATGTTATTGTTGATGTTTATTAGCTACACTTACATGTTATTGTTGATGTTTATTAGCTACACTTACATGTTATTGTTGATGTTTATTAGCTACACTTACATGTTATTGTTGTTGTTTATTAGCTACACTTACATGTTATTGTTGATGTTTATTAGCTACACTTACATGTTATTGTTGTTGTTTATTAGCTACACTTACATGTTATTGTTGATGTTTATTAGCTACACTTACATGTTATTGTTGATGTTTATTAGCTACACTTACATGTTATTGTTGTTGTTTATTAGCTACACTTACATGTTATTGTTGTTGTTTATTAGCTACACGTTATTTATGTTTATTAGGCTACACTTACATGTTATTGTTGTTGTTTATTAGCTACACTTACATGTTATTGTTGATGTTTATTAGCTACACTTACATGTTATTGTTGATGTTTATTAGCTACACTTACATGTTATTGTTGATGTTTATTAGCTACACTTACATGTTATTGTTGATGTTTATTAGCTACACTTACATGTTATTGTTGATGTTTATTAGCTACACTTACATGTTATTGTTGTTGTTTATTAGCTACACTTACATGTTATTGTTGTTGTTTATTAGCTACACTTACATGTTATTGTTGATGTTTATTAGCTACACTTACATGTTATTGTTGATGTTTATTAGCTACACTTACATGTTATTGTTGATGTTTATTAGCTACACTTACATGTTATTGTTGTTGTTTATTAGCTACACTTACATGTTATTGTTGATGTTTATTAGCTACACTTACATGTTATTGTTGATGTTTATTAGCTACACTTACATGTTATTGTTGTTGTTTATTAGCTACACTTACATGTTATTGTTGTTGTTTATTAGCTACACTTACATGTTATTTGTTTGTTTATTAGCTACACTTACATGTTATTGTTGATGTTTATTAGCTACACTTACATGTTATTGTGTGATGTTTATTAGCTACACTTACATGTTATTGTTGATGTTTATTAGCTACACTTACATGTTATTGTTGATGTTTATTAGCTACACTTA
>JACEEU010000020.1:21356481-21358981 GCA_016630915.1 Callionymus lyra
GTGGAAGAAACATCATGATTCGACCAGAGGAATCAAGTACAAACAATAAAGGACCCAGAACTGAACCTTGAGGGACTCCACACAACAGATGATTCAGACCTCATTTGATTGACAGATCATATCAGAAGGTATGAGGAGAACCACTGGAACACAGACCCAGACAGTCTTCATCCCTCAGTCTTCTCAGCAGGATCTGGTTCAACTGTGTCAAAGGCTGAGGACAGATCCAACAGAACCAGAACATCATGATGTCACTGGACACCTTCAGTAAGACTGTCTCCGTAGATGTTTCTTGAAGCCAGACTGAAACTTCTCATGGATGTCGCTCTGATCCAGGAACAGCTGCTCAGACACAACCTTCTCCAAGATCTTGGACAAGAATGAAGTTTAGAAATAGTCCTGAAATTACTGAGGTCAGTCGGGTCTAAGCCTGGCTTTTTGAGCAGAGGCTCCACAATGGTTTAAATGCATTAAAAACCCCTGTGGAAAGGGAGAGGTTCACCATATTGGTAACTCAGGGGTCAATTACATCAAATACTTTGATGAAGAGCCTACAAGGAAGGACGTCATCTGAGCAAGAGGAGGGTTTCATCTTGTTCACCAGTGATGAAATATCACCCAGACATACAGCAGTGAAGGAAGACCAAGAGGAGGAGAGGGGCTCAGAGACAGCAGAGGTTCCACACAATCAACTTAATTTTGTCAGTAAAAAACCTCAACAATCATTGCTGTCAGCTTCACAGAAGACAGGCGTGATTAGTGATTACTGATGTAATCAGATCTGGCAGTTTCCACCACCTCATTATAAGAAGACATCAGATCCCTGAGGTGAAGTCTGTGCACCTCAAGTTTAGTGACTTCCAGAGACGCTCAGTCTTTCCACAAAGTCTCTTCAGACTCAGGAGATCTTCATTCGTCCACTGATGATACAATAGTCACACATCACAACAACAAACACACACTGATGATACAGTAGAGTCAGACATCCCAACAACACACAAACACACACACTGATGATACAATAGAGTCACACATCACAACAACACACAAACACACACACTGATGATACAATAGAGTCACACATCACAACAAAACACAAACACACACTGATGATACAATAGAGTCAGACATCCCAACAAAACACAAACACACACACTGATGATACAATAGAGTCACACATCAAGACAACACACACACAATGATTATACAATAGAGTAACACTTCACAACAACACACACACTCTGATGATACAATAGAGTCACACATCACAACAACACACACACACTAATGATACAATAGAGTCACACATCACAACAACACACACACACTAATGATACAATACAGTCACACATCACAACAACACACACACACTGATGATACAATAGAGTCACACATCACAACAACACACAAACACACACACTGATGATACAATACAGTCACACATCACAACAACACACAAACACACACACTGATGATACAATAGAGTCACACATCAAGACAACACACACACAATGATTATACAATAGAGTAACACTTCACAACAACACACACACTCTGATGATACAATAGAGTCACACATCACAACAACACACACACACTAATGATACAATAGAGTAACACATCACAACAACACACACACTGATGATACAATACAGTCACACATCACAACAACACACACACTGATGATACAATAGAGTCACACATCACAACAACACACACACACTGATGATACAATAGAGTCACACATCACAACAACACACACACATTGATGATAATATACAGTCACACATCACAATAACACACACACATTGATGATAATATACAGTCACACATCACAACACACACACACACACACACACAGTTTCACGCTCTTTATTCTAAAACTACTTGATGATCTTCTAACGTCTACAACATGTGAAGAATATCAATAAAAATACATTTCAAATCATCAGGATTCACTTTTGGAAACTTCCTGTAAACTTCACACTCAAATCCGGTTGTTTTTGGACGCGAGCCGACGCTGGTCTCTTGAAAGTAGGGCGTGTCCGTTTACATTTAGAACCAAAGGCCTGAAATGAAAATAATAAAAAGTCAATCTTGTGTTTGTTTTGGTCCCAAACGTTTTAAAAGGTGTCTCTGAGATCAAGCCTGGAACCTCCAGACACCAGAAGAGTTTTCTGGTGTCTGGAGTCTTCATCCTGAAGGCCTGAGAAGGAGCTGATCATAGTGAGGACTGAAGTGAATGAAGGGCTGAAGAATCATCACTGATCATAGGGACATGTCTGGAGTCTTCTGGTCTCAACCTTCAGTTGGTGTCTTTGTTCAGAAGATTTCAGGTTGATCTGGTTTCAGTTCCTGAAGGACATGTTTATGATCATCATGTGAACGTCGTGAGTTTCTGTTGCAACGACATCGTTCAACGAAGAGTTTCTGGAAACTTCTCCGATGGTTTTAACTCCTGATGTCAAACTGAAGAAACAACTTCTAGTCTTTGTGTTTT
>JACEEU010000020.1:21363981-21383981 GCA_016630915.1 Callionymus lyra
TGAGTCTCACAGATGCACAAACACACATGTCAAGATGCACAAAGTCATTCGTGTGTGTGCGTGTGTGTGTGTGTGATGATGCCCCCACCTCACAGATGCATAAAACACACCTATGATGCAGTCTGTTCGTATGTGTGTGGTGTGTGCCCCACGTCAATGCACAAACACACACCTCACAGACCACACACTAAGATCACAAACACACACCTCACAGATGCACAAACACACACACCTCACAGATGCACAAACACACACCTCACAGATGCACAAACACACACACCTCACAGTGGTCTGTTCGATGTGTGTGTGTGTGTGTGAGTCTGTTCGATGCACAAACGCACGCGTGAAGATGCGTGTTGTGCACAAACACACACCTCACAGTGTGTGTGTGCAGTGTGATGATGTGTGTGTGTGTGAGGCGCACACGTGCGTGATGCACAAACGCACACGTGTGTGGTGTGTGTGTGGTGTGCCAACGTATGCGTGTGTGTGTGTGCGTGCGTGTGTGCGTGTGCGTGTGTGTGTGTGTGTTTGTGCGTGCGTGCGTGCGCGTGCGTGCGTGCGCGTGCGTGAGTGTGTGTGTGTGTGTGTGTGTGTGTGTGTGTGTGTGTGTGTAACAAACACACTTTGATTGATCTATATATTTTTTTGAATCCCTTATTGACAGTCGACAACAACTGACGAATTGATTCTTTGATCAGAGACCAGTTTGTGTTCAATAAATCTGCTGCACAAACACACACCTCACAGATGGACAAACACACACACCTCACAGATGCACAAACACACACCTCACAGATGCACAAACACACACCTCACAGATGCACAAACACACACCTCCAGATACACAAACACACACCTCACAGATGCACAAACACACACCTCACAGATGCACAAACACACACCTCACAGATGCACAAACACACACCTCACAGATGCACAAACACACACCTCACAGATGCACAAACACACACCTCACAGATGCACAAACACACACCTCACAGATGCACAAACACACACCTCACAGATGCACAAACACACACCTCACAGATGCACAAACACACACCTCACAGATGCACAAACACACACCTCACAGATGCACAAACACACACCTCACAGATGCACAAACACACACCTCACAGATGCACAAACACACACCTCACAGATGCACAAACACACACCTCACAGATGCACAAACACACAAAATGAAGATGAAGATGATGATGATTATGATGATGAAGATGAAGATGAAGATGAAGATGAAGATGATGATGATTCGATTAGATTAGATTACATTACATTACATTAGATTACATTACATTACATTAGCTTACATTAGATTACATTACATTACATTACATTACATTACATTAGATTACATTACATTAGATTACATTACATTACATTACATTAGATTAGATTAGATTAGATTAGATTACATTACATTACATTACATTAGATTACATTACATTAGATTACATTACATTAGATTACATTAGATTACATTACATTAGATTACATTACATTAGATTACATTACATTAGATTACATTACATTACATTACATTACATTACATTACATTACATTACATTAGATTACATTACATTAGATTACATTAGATTACATTACATTAGATTACATTACATTACATTACATTACATTACATTAGATTACATTAGATTACATTACATTACATTACATTACATTACATTAGATTACATTACATTAGATTACATTAGATTACATTACATTAGATTACATTACATTAGATTACATTAGATTACATTACATTAGATTACATTACATTACATTACATTAGATTACATTACATTAGATTACATTAGATTACATTACATTACATTAGATTACATTACATTAGATTACATTACATTAGATTACATTACATTAGATTACATTAGTCACGACAGGGAACAGAGAAACACAGGCTCAGAGGTAATTTACTGAAACCTGGTTTAATTCAGTGGTGAAGGCAGAGACAGTCAGACAGTCCAGGAATCGGCATCAA
Source organism: Callionymus lyra (assembly GCA_016630915.1). Lineage (NCBI taxonomy): Eukaryota > Metazoa > Chordata > Actinopteri > Syngnathiformes > Callionymidae > Callionymus > Callionymus lyra. The sequence goes on from JACEEU010000020.1 coordinate 21,366,008, forward strand.
AAGTCAAAGCAGGGGTTTAACAAACTCGGGGTCAAGGGGCAGAAACAGGTCGAGAACACAAAGGCAGGAATGGAGTCTTGGTCGGGACAAGGTAAGGAGACAGGGTAGGAAGCAGGAATACTCATCGGCAGGACTCTGGTTACTGGATAAAGGTGACGACAAGACAAAGGACGTGACAGAGAGTGAGGCTTAAGAACACAGAGGACCAATCAGCAGCAGCTGGGGGCGGGACTAACTAGACACACCTGGAACAATTACTATCAGACAGGTTAGACTAGCACAGACACAGAAGTGGATTTCACAATAAAACAGGAAACACAAGGAGGAACATGTAGACTCATGACAACATTAATTTATAAATAATGTTCATAAATTCATGAAACCTTTAAACAATGTAATCAATAAAGTTCTACCTAGCCTCACCTAAACTGTAACTTCCTGTCGTGAAGCCTCAGCAGCACCAGCGTGTGTTGATGCAACATACATGAGCGTGTGTTGATGCAACATACATGAGCGTGTTGTGATTCTATGTGTGAACTGTCGACAGCATCTTCAAACACATGCTGAGCATCACGTGTTCTACATGTTCAACAACACGCAGCATCTTTCACGTAAATAAAGCATGTTCTCTGATCATCTGGGACCAGAACCTTCAACCAACTTCTAACCATTTCAAGGAACATCTGACAGTCGAGCTCCTTGGCAGAGGTATGTCTGGCGGCAGTGACTCTGGTTCTGAAGATGATGATCAAGAACACAAAGAAGATTAAATGATTTACTCTCAAAGTGCATCGTGTTTGTCAATAACAATAAATAAACAATGTAACCGCGGACGATGAATAATAAACAAGTCTCTTCACTTTCATCCCTCGAGTCCTTAGAGAAGATTTAACACAACACACTTGAGCGTCAGTGAACACAACACACTTGAGCGTCAGTGAACACAACACACTTGAGCGTCAGTGAACACAACACACTTGAGCGTCAGTGAACACAACACACTTGAGCGTCAGTGAACACAACACACTTGAGCGTCAGTGAACACAACACACTTGAGCGTCAGTGAACACAACACACTTGAGCGTCAGTGAACACAACACACTTGAGCGTCAGTGAACACAACACACTTGAGCGTCAGTGAACACAACACACTTGAGCGTCAGTGAACACAACACACTTGAGCGTCAGTGAACACAACACACTTGAGCGTCAGTGAACACAACACACTTGAGCGTCAGTGAACACAACACACTTGAGCGTCAGTGAACACAACACACTTGAGCGTCAGTGAAGAAGTGTCTTGTGAGTCAGTCTGGTTCTCCAGTGAGGAGGAAATGAAATTGAATCAGTTGTAGTGGTTCTTTCGGTTCTTTTTTGGTTCTTTTGGTTCTTTTAGTTCTTCTGGTTCTTCTGGTTCTTTTGGTTCTTTTGGTTCTTTTGGTTCTTTTGGTTCTTTTGATTCTTCTTGTTCCTCTGGTTCTTCTGGTTCTTTTAGTTCTTTTGGTTCTTTTGGTTCTTTTGGTTCTTCTGGTTTCTCTGGTTCTTCTGGTTCTTCTGGTTCTTCTGGTTCTTTTGGTTCTTTTGGTTCTTTTGGTTCTTTTGGTTCTTCTTGTTCCTCTGGTTCTTCTGGTTCTTTTAGTTATTTTGGTTCTTTTGGTTCTTTTGGTTCTTCTGGTTCCTCTGGTTCTTCTGGTTCTTCTGGTCGAGGACAAAGTGTTTTATGTTCATGAGACTGTCAGGACGTGGTTTGATGTTTATCAGTCTCAGGTGGATCCATGAGTCAAGTGAGTCAAGTGAGTCAAGTGAGTCATGGACTCGGTAACCCCCGGGGGAAAAACCCCCCCCCCCCCCAAAAATTTTTTTTTTTTTTTTTCTCTTTTTTTTTTCTTTTGTCCCCCCCCCCCCCCCCCCTCTTTTTTTTTTTTTTTTTTCCCCCCAAAAAAAAAACCTTTTTTTTTTTTCCCCCCCCCCCCTGGGGGGTGGCCCCCCCCCCCCCCCCCCCCCCCCCCCCCCCCCCCCCCCCCCCCCCCCCCCCCCTTTTTTTTTTTTTTTTTTTTTTGTGAAGATCTTCAGGAGCGTTCAACACTAATTTCCTTTTCTTTTTTTTTTTTTTGTAGGATTCCTACAACCTTCTCGTGGACCTGAATAAAACATGAGTCGTTCTTCACTTCATTTCATGTGAAGATCCTTCAGGAGGTCTTTGGTTCAAACCTTCTCGTCATGAGTCGTTCTTCACTTCTTCATGTGAAGATCCTTCAGGAGGTCTTTGGTTCAAACCTTCTCGTCATGAGTCGTTCTTCACTTCTTCATGTGAAGATCCTTCAGGAGGTCTTTGGTTCAAACCTTCTCGTCATGAGTCGTTCTTCACTTCTTCATGTGAAGATCCTTCAGGAGGTCTTTGGTTTAAACCTTCTCGTCATGAGTCGTTCTTCACTTCTTCATGTGAAGATCCTTCAGGAGGTCTTTGGTTCAAACCTTCTCGTCATGAGTCGTTCTTCACTTCTTCATGTGAAGATCCTTCAGGAGGTCTTTGGTTCAAACCTTCTCGTCATGAGTCGTTCTTCACTTCTTCATGTTCTCAGGTGCAATATTAACTTTGACAAGCAGGTGGATCTTTAGTCTTATCATCAAGTCAAGTTTAAAACAGATCAACTGTGACCTGTGACCTGTGACCTCAAGGAGGTTGTTGGTTCACTTCCACTCCCTGTGTTGCATGAGTTTACTCCAGGAACTCCGCTTTCCTCCCACAAACACATACAGAGTATGATCGAGAACTGTAGGTATGAGTCCGTGTGTGAAAAGTCCTGTCCAGGGTGTCCCCTTCCTCTCACCCTGAGTAGCTGGGAGAGATTCCACCCCCCACAAGACCTCTATCAGAGAATAACAAGCAGAAAATTAACAAATTAATTGATTAATTAACTCGTCATGAGTCGTTCTTCACTTCTTCATGTGAAGATCCTTCAGGAGGTCTTTGGTTCAAACCTTCTCGTCATGAGTCGTTCTTCACTTCTTCATGTGAAGATCCTTCAGGAGGTCTTTGGTTCAAACCTTCTCGTCATGAGTCGTTCTTCACTTCTTCATGTGAAGATCCTTCAGGAGGTCTTTGGTTCAAACCTTCTCGTCATGAGTCGTTCTTCACTTCTTCATGTGAAGATCCTTCAGGAGGTCTTTGGTTCAAACCTTCTCGTCATGAGTCGTTCTTCACTTCTTCATGTGAAGATCCTTCAGGAGGTCTTTGGTTCAAACCTTCTCGTCATGAGTCGTTCTTCACTTCTTCATGTGAAGATCCTTCAGGAGGTCTTTGGTTCAAACCTTCTCGTCATGAGTCGTTCTTCACTTCTTCATGTGAAGATCCTTCAGGAGGTCTTTGGTTCAAACCTTCTTCTTCGTCATGAGTCGTTCTTCACTTCTTCATGTGAAGATCCTTCAGGAGGTCTTTGGTTCAAACCTTCTCGTCATGAGTCGTTCTTCACTTCTTCATGTGAAGATCCTTCAGGAGGTCTTTGGTTCAAACCTTCTCGTCATGAGTCGTTCTTCACTTCTTCATGTGAAGATCCTTCAGGAGGTCTTTGGTTCAAACCTCTCGTCATGAGTCGTTCTTCACTTCTTCATGTGAAGATCCTTCAGGAGGTCTTTGGTTCAAACCTTCTCGTCATGAGTCGTTCTTCACTTCTTCATGTGAAGATCCTTCAGGAGGTCTTTGGTTCAAACCTTCTTGTCATGAGTCGTTCTTCACTTCTTCATGTGAAGATCCTTCAGGAGGTCTTTGGTTCAAAACTTCTCGTCATGAGTCGTTCTTCACTTCTTCATGTGAAGATCCTTCAGGAGGTCTTTGGTTCAAACCTTCTCGTCATGAGTCGTTCTTCACTTCTTCATGTGAAGATCCTTCAGGAGGTCTTTGGTTCAAACCTTCTCGTCATGAGTGGGCTTCTTCACTTCTTCATGTGAAGATCCTTCAGGAGGTCTTTGGTTCAAACCTTCTCGTCATGAGTCGTTCTTCACTTCTTCATGTGAAGATCCTTCAGGAGGTCTTTGGTTCAAACCTTTCGTCATGAGTCGTTCTTCACTTCTTCATGTGAAGATCCTTCAGGAGGTCTTTTTCCTTTATTTCTTAAGATCCTTAGGAGGCTTTGGTTCAAACCTTCTCGTCATGAGTCGTTCTTCACTTCTTCATGTGAAGATCCTTCAGGAGGTCTTTGGTTCAAACCTTCTCGTCATGAGTCGTTCTTCACTTCTTCATGTGAAGATCCTTCAGGAGGTCTTTGGTTCAAACCTTCTCGTCATGAGTCGTTCTTCACTTCTTCATGTGAAGATCCTTCAGGAGGTCTTTGGTTCAAACCTTCTCGTCATGAGTCGTTCTTCACTTCTTCATGTGAAGATCCTTCAGGAGGTCTTTGGTTCAAACCTTCTCGTCATGAGTCGTTCTTCACTTCTTCATGTGAAGATCCTTCAGGAGGTCTTTGGTTCAAACCTTCTCGTCATGAGTCGTTCTTCACTTCTTCATGTGAAGATCCTTCAGGAGGTCTTTGGTTCAAACCTTCTCGTCATGAGTCGTTCTTCACTTCTTCATGTGAAGATCCTTCAGGAGGTCTTTGGTTCAAACCTTCTCGTCATGAGTCGTTCTTCACTTCTTCATGTGAAGATCCTTCAGGAGGTCTTTGGTTCAAACCTTCTCGTCATGAGTCGTTCTTCACTTCTTCATGTGAAGATCCTTCAGGAGGTCTTTGGTTCAAACCTTCTCGTCATGAGTCGTTCTTCACTTCTTCATGGAAGACCAGGGTTTTGTCAAACCTTCTTCATGAGTCGTTCTTCACTTCTTCATGTGAAGATCCTTCAGGAGGTCTTTGGTTCAAACCTTCTCGTCATGAGTCGTTCTTCACTTCTTCATGTGAAGATCCTTCAGGAGGTCTTTGGTTCAAACCTTCTCGTCATGAGTCGTTCTTCACTTCTTCATGTGAAGATCCTTCAGGAGGTCTTTGGTTCAAACCTTCTCGTCATGAGTCGTTCTTCACTTCTTCATGTGAAGATCCTTCAGGAGGTCTTTGGTTCAAACCTTCTCGTCATGAGTCGTTCTTCACTTCTTCATGTGAAGATCCTTCAGGAGGTCTTTGGTTCAAACCTTCTCGTCATGAGTCGTTCTTCACTTCTTCATGTGAAGATCCTTCAGGAGGTCTTTGGTTCAAACCTTCTCGTCATGAGTCGTTCTTCACTTCTTCATGTGAAGATCCTTCAGGAGGTCTTTGGTTCAAACCTTCTCGTCATGAGTCGTTCTTCACTTCTTCATGTGAAGATCCTTCAGGAGGTCTTTGGTTCAAACCTTCTTCGTCATGAGTCGTTCTTCACTTCTTCATGTGAAGATCCTTCAGGAGGTCTTTGGTTCAAACCTTCTCGTCATGAGTCAAGTTCTTCACTTCTTCATGTGAAGATCCTTCAGGGTCTTTGGTTCAAACCTTCGTCATGATGGTTACTTTGTTAGTGAAAACATGAATAAAAGATCTTTATCGTCAAAACTCTGATGTTCATCAGTAGCTGACGAGCAGATTTACTTCTGAGTCACATGATGCAAGAAGGAGGAGTTCTGGGTGAAACCAGGTTTCTGATCCACATGTGTGTCTTTATCATCATGTGTTTATCAGGAGGACCAATGAGTGAGGAGGAGGAGGAGCTAATCAGAGTGTGTGTGTTGACGTGTGTGTGTTGATGTGTGTGTTGATGTGTGTGTGTGTTGACGTGTGTGTGTGTTGATGTGTGTGTGTGTTGACGTGTGTGTGTGTTGATGTGTGTGTTGATGTGTGTGTGTGTTGACGTGTGTGTGTGTTGATGTGTGTGTGTGTTGACGTGTGTGTGTGTGTTGATGTGTGTGTGTGTGTTGATGTGTGTGCATGTGTTAACATGTGTGTTGATGTGTGTGTTTGTTGACGTGTGTGAGTGTCTTAACATATGTGTGGATTTGTGTGTGTGTTGACGTGTGTGCGTGTCTGAACATGTGTGTGGATGTGTGTGTTTGACGTGTGTGCGTGTCTGAACATGTGTGTGGATGTGTGTGTGTGTTGACGTGTGTGCGTGTCTGAACATGTGTGTGGATGTGTGTGCGTGTTGACGTGTGTGCGTGTCTGAACAGTGTGTGGATGTGTGTGCGTGTTGACGTGTGTGCGTGTCTGAACATGTGTGTGCGTGTGGCGTGTGTGTCTGAACATGTGTGTGGATGTGTGTGCGTGTCTGAACATGTGTGTGGATGTGTGTGCGTGTCTGAACATGTGTGTGGATGTGTGTGCGTGTTGACGTGTGTGCGTGTCTGAACATGTGTGTGGATGTGTGTGCGTGTTGACGTGTGTGTGTGTCTGAACATGTGTGTGGATGTGTGTGTGTGTCTGAACATGTGTGTGGATGTGTGTGCGTGTCTGAACATGTGTGTGGATGTGTGTGCGTGTTGACGTGTGTGTGTGTCTGAACATGTGTGTGGATGTGTGTGCGTGTTGACGTGTGTGTGTGTGTCTGAACATGTGTGTGGATGTGTGTGCGTGTTGACGTGTGTGCGTGTCTGAACATGTGTGTGGATGTGTGTGTGGCGTGTGTGTGTGTCTGAACATGTGTGTGGATGTGTGTGTGTGTCTGAACATGTGTGTGGATGTGTGTGCGTGTCTGAACATGTGTGTGGATGTGTGTGTGTGTTGACGTGTGTGTGTGTCTGAACATGTGTGTGGATGTGTGTGTGTGTTGACGTGTGTGCGTGTCTTAACATGTGTGTGGATGTGTGTGTGTGTTGATGTGTGTGTGTGTCTGAACATGTGTGTGGATGTGTGTGTGTGCACGTGTGCGTGTCTGAACATGTGTGTGGATGTGTGTGTGTGTTGACGTGTGTGCGTGTCTGAACATGTGTGTGTGTGTTGACGTGTGTGCGTGTCTGAACATGTGTGTGGATGTGTGTGCGTGTTGACGTGTGTGCGTGTCTGAACATGTGTGTGGATGTGTGTGCGTGTTGACGTGTGTGCGTGTCTGAACATGTGTGTGGATGTGTGTGTGTTGACGTGTGTGCGTGTCTGAACATGTGTGTGGATGTGTGTGTGTTGACGTGTGTGTGTCTTAACATGTGTGTGGATGTGTGTGTGTGTTGACGTGTGTGCGTGTCTGAACATGTGTGTGGATGTGTGTGTGTGTTGACGTGTGTGCGTGTCTGAACATGTGTGTGGATGTGTGTGTGTGTTGACGTGTGTGCGTGTCTGAACATGTGTGTGTGTATGTGTGTGTTGACGTGTGTGCGTGTCTGAACATGTGTGTGGGTCTGGTGGAACGTGTGTGTCTGAACATGTGTGGATGTGTGTGTTGGACGTGTGTGTGTGTCTGAACATGTGTGTGGATGTGTGTGTGTGTCTGAACATGTGTGTGGATGTGTGTGCGTGTCTGAACATGTGTGTGGATGTGTGTGTGCGTGGATGTGTGTGCGTGTCTGAACATGTGTGTGGATGTGTGTGTGTGTTGTGTGTGTGTGTCTGAACATGTGTGTGGATGTGTGTGTGTGTTGACGTGTGTGCGTGTCTGAACATGTGTGTGGATGTGTGTGTGTGTTGATGTGTGTGCGTGTCTGAACATGTGTGTGGATGTGTGTGTGTTGACGTGTGTGCGTGTCTGAACATGTGTGTGGATGTGTGTGTGTGTTGACGTGTGTGCGTGTCTGAACATGTGTGTGGATGTGTGTGTGTGTTGACGTGTGTGCGTGTCTTAACATGTGTGTGGATGTGTGTGTGTGTGTTGATGTGTGTGTGTGTCTGAACATGTGTGTGGATGTGTGTGTGTGTTGACGTGTGTGCGTGTCTGAACATGTGTGTTGATGTGTGTGCGTGTCTGAACATGTGTGTGTGTGTTGACGTGTGTGTGTGTCTGAACATGTGTGTGGATGTGTGTGTGTGTCTGAACATGTGTGTGGATGTGTGTGCGTGTCTGAACATGTGTGTGGATGTGTGTGTGTGTTGACGTGTGTGCGTGTCTGAACATGTGTGTGGATGTGTGTGTGTGTTGACGTGTGTGCGTGTCTTAACATGTGTGTGGATGTGTGTGTGTGTTGATGTGTGTGTGTGTCTGAACATGTGTGTGGATGTGTGTGTGTGTTGACGTGTGTGCGTGTCTGAACATGTGTGTTGATGTGTGTGCGTGTCTGAACATGTGTGTGTGTGTTGACGTGTGTGTGTGTCTGAACATGTGTGTGGATGTGTGTGCGTGTCTGAACATGTGTGTGGATGTGTGTGCGTGTCTGAACATGTGTGTGGATGTGTGTGCGTGTTGACGTGTGTGCGTGTCTGAACATGTGTGTGGATGTGTGTGCGTGTTGACGTGTGTGTGTGTCTGAACATGTGTGTGGATGTGTGTGTGTGTCTGAACTTGATGTGTGTGTGTGTCTGAACATGTGTGTGGATGTGTGTGCGTGTTGACGTGTGTGTGTGTCTGAACATGTGTGTGGATGTGTGTGCGTGTTGGCCGTGTGTGTGTGTGTCTGAACATGTGTGTGGATGTGTGTGCGTGTTGACGTGTGTGCGTGTCTGAACATGTGTGTGGATGTGTATGTGTGTTGACGTGTGTGTGTGTCTGAACATGTGTGTGGATGTGTGTGTGTGTCTGAACATGTGTGTGGATGTGTGTGCGTGTCTGAACATGTGTGTGGATGTGTGTGTGTGTTGACGTGTGTGTGTGTCTGAACATGTGTGTGGATGTGTGTGTGTTGCGTGTGTGCGTGTCTTAACATGTGTGTGGATGTGTGTGTGTGTTGATGTGTGTGTGTGTCTGAACATGTGTGTGGATGTGTGTGTGTGTTGACGTGTGTGCGTGTCTGAACATGTGTGTGGATGTGTGTGTGTGTTGACGTGTGTGCGTGTCTGAACATGTGTGTGGATGTGTGTGTGTGTTGACGTGTGTGCGTGTCTGAACATGTGTGTGGATGTGTGTGTGTTGACGTGTGTGCGTGTCTGAACATGTGTGTGGATGTGTGTGTGTTGACGTGTGTGCGTGTCTGAACATGTGTGTGGATGTGTGTGTGTTGACGTGTGTGCGTGTCTGAACATGTGTGTGGATGTGTGTGTGTTGACGTGTGTGCGTGTCTGAACATGTGTGTGGATGTGTGTGTGTGTTGAACGTGTGTGCGTGTCTGAACATGTGTGATGTGTGTGTGTGTGTGTTGTCGTGTGTGCGTGTCTGAACATGTGTGTGGATGTGTGTGTGTGTTGACGTGTGTGCGTGTCTGAACATGTGTGTGGATGTGTGTGTGTGTTGACGTGTGTGCGTGTCTTAACATGTGTGTGGATGTGTGTGTGTGTTGACGTGTGTGCGTGTCTGAACATGTGTGTGGATGTGTGTGTGTGTTGACGTGTGTGTGTGTCTGAACATGTGTGTGGATGTGTGTGTGTGTCTGAACATGTGTGTGGATGTGTGTGCGTGTCTGAACATGTGTGTGGATGTGTGTGTGCGTGGATGTGTGTGCGTGTCTGAACATGTGTGTGGATGTGTGTGTGTGTTGACGTGTGTGTGTGTCTGAACATGTGTGTGGATGTGTGTGTGTGTTGACGTGTGTGCGTGTCTGAACATGTGTGTGGATGTGTGTGTGTGTTGATGTGTGTGCGTGTCTGAACATGTGTGTGGATGTGTGTGTGTTGACGTGTGTGCGTGTCTGAACATGTGTGTGGATGTGTGTGTGTGTTGACGTGTGTGCGTGTCTGAACATGTGTGTGGATGTGTGTGTGTGTTGACGTGTGTGCGTGTCTTAACATGTGTGTGGATGTGTGTGTGTGTTGACGTGTGTGTGTGTCTGAACATGTGTGTGGATGTGTGTGTGTATTGACGTGTGTGCGTGTCTGAACATGTGTGTGTGGATGTGTGTGCGGTGTCCTGGAACATGTGTGTGTGTGTACTGTACGAATGTGTGTGTGTCTGAAACATGTGTGTGGATGTTGTGTGTGTGTCCTGAACATGTGTGTGTGATGTGTGTGACGTGTCTGAACATGTGTGTGTGATGTGTTGAGATGTTGTGATGTGTGACGTGTGTGCCGGATCCGTCTGAACATGTCGTGTGTGATGTGTGTGTGATGTGTCAGTGATGTGTAGTGATGATGTCTGTGAACATGTGTGTGGATGTGTGTGTTTGATGTGTCAGTGATGTGTCAGTAAACATGTGTGTGGATGTGTGTGTGTGACGGTGTGGTGCCGTGTCTGAACATGTGTGTTGATCAGTGTACGTGTCAGAACATGTGTGTGTGTGTGTTGATGTGTCAGTGATGTGTCTGAGTGATTTGTCAGTGGATGTGTCAGTGATGTGTCAGTGATGTGTCAATGTGTCAGTGCATGTGTGTGACAGTGATGCGTAAGTGAAGACTCCTGGTCTTCTCATCCCTCTGAGCTATTTTTAGACATGTTTCTCTCCACCAGAATATAATCCTCACGCCTCTTTTTTCAGAACCTTGAACTTCTCCTTAAATTTTTTTTTTTTTTGTTAGTGACATGTGCAGGAAACACCTCTTCATGTGCGAACATCTACCAACGAGGTCGACTCAGAACTTCTCACGTCTGTCGTGACAGTCAAGAAATATGCTCCGAGCTTCTAGAGATCAACACCTGTGATGTGTCAGTGATGTGTCAGTGATGCGTCAGTGATGTGTCAGTGATGTGTCAGTGATGTGTAAGTGATGTTTAAGTGATGTGTCAGTGATGTGTCAGTGATGTGTAAGTGATGTGTCAGTGATGTGTCAGTGATGCGTCAGTGATGCGTCAGTGATGTGTCAGTGATGTGTCAGTGATGTGTCAGTGATGTGTCAGTGATGTGTCAGTGATGTGTCAGTGATGTGTCAGTGATGCGTCAGTGATGTGTCAGTGATGTGTCAGTGATGTGTCAGTGATGTGTCAGTGATGTGTCAGTGATGTGTCAGTGATGTGTCAGTGATGTGTCAGTGATGTGTCAGTGATGTGTCAGTGATGTGTCAGTGATGTGTCAGTGATGTGTCAGTGATGTGTCAGTGATGTGTGTGAGTGATGTGTCAGTGATGTGTCAGTGATGTGTCAGTGATGTGTCAGTGAAGTGTCAGTGATGTGTCAGTGATGTGTCAGTGATGTGTCAGTGATGTGTCAGTGATGTGTCAGTGATGTGTCAGTGATGTGTCAGTGATGTGTCAGTGATGTGTCAGTGATGTGTCAGTGATGTGTCAGTGATGTGTCAGTGATGTGTCAGTGATGTGTCAGTGATGTGTCAGTGATGTGTCAGTGATGTGTCAGTGATGTGTCAGTGAAGTGTCAGTGATGTGTCAGTGAAGTGTCAGCGAAGTGTCAGTGATGTGTCAGTGATGTGTCAGTGAAGTTGGTTTGATTCGTCCGTGTGTCAACAGGAAATGGGTGAAGTCACATGACGGAACGTTGTTCCTGAACTCTGTGAACTTCTTCTCTCGTAGATCCCCGTCATGACAGGAGCCTTCATGGACTCCTCGCCCAACGACGACTACAGCGGCGAACACTCGCTCTTCAACTCATCGGCCAGCGTCCACGGCGGCGCCTCGTCCACCTCCGTCCAGCAGGACGAGTCCATGTCTAGCGACGCCATCTGGCTGTGGATCGCCATCGTGGCCACCATCGGGAACATCGTGGTGGTGGGCGTGGTCTACGCCTGCACCTTCTGAAGTCAGAGAGTGGACCTACAGACTAAAGATATGAAGACATTTATGGATGAAGATTCCTCTGAGAATCACTTGAAGACCTCCTGGAACATCATGTGAAGAGTCGGGAAGAGTTTTCACATAAACCCTCAAGATAAACCCTTGAGTTTAACTCAAACAAGCCATTGAAGAACATCTCAGAACGTTCCTCACGTCAGGAGACAAGACTATCTCAGAACGTTCCTCACGTCAGGAGACAAGACTATCTCAGAACATTCCTCACGTCAGGAGACAAGAACATCTCAGAACGTTCCTCACGTCAGGAGACAAGACTATCTCAGAACGTTCCTCACGTTAGGAGACAAGAACATCTCAGAACGTTCCTCACGTCAGGAGACAAGACTATCTCAGAACGTTCCTCAAGTCAGGAGACAAGAACATCTCAGAACGTTCCTCACATCAGGAGACAAGAACATCTCAGAATGTTGCTCACGTCAGGAGACAAGACTATCTCATAAAGTTCCTCACATCAGGAGACAAGAACATCTCAGAACGTTCCTCACGTCAGGAGACAAGAACATCTCAGAACGTTGCTCACGTCAGGAGACAAGACTATCTCAGAACGTTCCTGTGAGGATATGAACGAGATAATGGACCACAAATGTCTATCTTCATGGGTCAAGTCTTGATGAGTTCCTCTCATGAAGGTGAACATGGTAACAATCCTACTATTAACACCAGACGGTGGAATCGTTCCTCAGAAGTCTTCACGATCATCTTCCTCCTGCTGCCACACAGAGTTCAGGAGGTTTCAAGGTCATGAAGGTTGAACGTCTTTGTTGAATGTTGGTGGAGAGGAAGAGATGTTGTGTTGATCCTTTCATCAAGACTTCAGCTTCTCAATGATCTTCTTCTCCTGCACTACGTTCAGGTTTCATCAATTATTGGACGACAAAGTTTCAGAAACAATCTTTGAGAAGAACCTGAAGCTGCTGAGAACATTGACGTGTTGTCATCGTTAAGTTCCAGTCATACATGATTTGTTGTTATTTACTTGATTGTCACGTTGTTGGTCTGAAGCTAATGATGACTCCTCTGGATGTTCCTCACGTGAATGGAGACCAAATATGGATCAAGGGCCTCTTTTTGTACAGACGTGTGCGACTAATAAAGTTTGTGTAGTAAACGCTGATGTTGTGTTGATATTGTTGACACGATTCTTCACAAAACTTAATGGGTTCATCCATTCATGTTTTCATATATAATGATATATATATTACATATATTAATCTATGCATGTGTTCATGTGTTCATGTGTTCATAAGGTAAAACTTTATTGATTGATTGTACAATTTATGTAAGTAAGTAAGTAATATTTATTTATATAGTGCTTTTCGAGACCAGGGTCACAAAGCACTTAAACAAACAAAACAATACTCAAAAAAAAAAGTACATACTTTAAAGATAAAGATAATACTGAGAACAACACAGGAGTTCCAGAAATTCAAGGAAAAGCCTGAACAAATAGAAACGTCTTAAGATGTTTCTTGAAGGAGTCAGTAGATCATCAAACACAGATGTTTCTTGAAGGAGTCAGTAGATCATCAAACACAGAGATGTTTCTTGAAGGAGTCAGTAGATCATCAAACACAGATGTTTCTTGAAGGAGTCAGTAGATCATCAAACACAGATGTTTCTTAAAGGAGTCAGTAGATCATCAAACACAGATGTTTCTTGAAGGAGTCAGTAGATCATCAAACACAGATGTTTCTTGAAGGAGTCAGTAGATCATCAAACACAGATGTTTCTTGAAGGAGTCAGTAGATCATCAAACACAGATGTTTCTTGAAGGAGTCAGTAGATCATCAAACACAAATGTTTCTTGAAGGAGTCAGTAGATCATCAAACACAGATGTTTCTTGAAGGAGTCAGTAGATCATCAAACACAGATGTTTCTTGAAGGAGTCAGTAGATCATCAAACACAGATGTTTCTTGAAGGAGTCAGTAGATCATCAAACACAGATGTTTCTTGAAGGAGTCAGTAGATCATCAAACACAGATGTTTCTTGAAGGAGTCAGTAGATCATCAAACACAGATGTTTCTTGAAGGAGTCAGTAGATCATCAAACACAAATGTTTCTTAAAGGAGTCAGTAGATCATCAAACACAGATGTTTCTTGAAGGAGTCAGTAGATCATCAAACACACATGTTTCTTGAAGGAGTCAGTAGATCATCAAACACACAGATGTTTCTTGAAGGAGTCAGTAGATCATCAAACACAGATGTTTCTTGAAGGAGTCAGTAGATCATCAAACACACAGATGTTTCTTGAAGGAGTCAGTAGATCATCAAACACACAGATGTTTCTTGAAGGAGTCAGTAGATCATCAAACACACATGTTTCTTAAAGGAGTCAGTAGATCATCAAACACACATGTTTCTTGAAGGAGTCAGTAGATCATCAAACACACATGTTTCTTAAAGGAGTCAGTAGATCATCAAACACAGATGTTTCTTGAAGGAGTCAGTAGATCATCAAACACAGATGTTTCTTAAAGGAGTCAGTAGATCATCAAACACAGATGTTTCTTAAAGGAGTCAGTAGATCATCAAACACAGATGTTTCTTGAAGGAGTCAGTAGATCATCAAACACAGATGTTTCTTGAAGGAGTCAGTAGATCATCAAACACAGATGTTTCTTGAAGGAGTCAGTAGATCATCAAACACAGATGTTTCTTGAAGGAGTCAGTAGATCATCAAACACAGATGTTTCTTGAAGGAGTCAGTAGATCATCAAACACAGATGTTTCTTGAAGGAGTCAGTAGATCATCAAACACAGATGTTTCTTGAAGGAGTCAGTAGATCATCAAACACAGATGTTTCTTGAAGGAGTCAGTAGATCATCAAACACAGATGTTTCTTGAAGGAGTCAGTAGATCATCAAACACAGATGTTTCTTGAAGGAGTCAGTAGATCATCAAACACAGATGTTTCTTGAAGGAGTCAGTAGATCATCAAACACACATGTTTCTTGAAGGAGTCAGTAGATCATCAAACACAGATGTTTCTTGAAGGAGTCAGTAGATCATCAAACACAGATGTTTCTTGAAGGAGTCAGTAGATCATCAAACACACATGTTTCTTGAAGGAGTCAGTAGATCATCAAACACAGATGTTTCTTGAAGGAGTCAGTAGATCATCAAACACAGATGTTTCTTGAAGGAGTCAGTAGATCATCAAACACAGATGTTTCTTGAAGGAGTCAGTAGATCATCAAACACACATGTTTCTTGAAGGAGTCAGTAGATCATCAAACACAGATGTTTCTTGAAGGAGTCAGTAGATCATCAAACACAGATGTTTCTTGAAGGAGTCAGTAGATCATCAAACACAGATGTTTCTTGAAGGAGTCAGTAGATCATCAAACACTGATGTTTCTTAAAGGAGTCAGTAGATCATCAAACACAGATGTTTCTTGAAGGAGTCAGTAGATCATCAAACACCAGAATTTTAAAGTTGATCCTGAAAGAAACTGGAAGCCAGTGAAGAGTTTGAAGGAGAAATGTGAGTTCTTCTACTAGAGCGGGTCAGAGTTCTGAATCAACTGCAGACGAGACGATCCTTCTTGTTAAGACATGAAAACAAACTGTTACAATAGTCCAGACGAGAAGAAACAAACACATGGATTATAAGATCCAGATCATGTTCCGACAACATTTTCCTAAGTTTAGAGATTTTTCTCAGTTGAAGGAAACAGTTTCTGGTCAGTTTTCTTCAGTGTTGAACAAGAGACATGTCTTTATCAAATACAACACCCAGGTTTCTCAGGCTCAGTTTGACAGACTCACCTAAGTCACCCAAGTACTGACTCAACCCTGGAATCTTATCATCAACAATCACCAGAGTTTCAGTTTTGTCCACATTTAGCTTCAAAGTGTTTTCACTCATTGTTTGATTTCTAGCAACAATTGACTAAGTTCAGCCTCTGATCAGTTGATCAACAGAGCAGTAGAGCTGGATGTCATCAGCAAACATGTGATAAGAAACATCTGGAAATCTCTGAATGATTTTACCGAGGGGAATCAAGTACAGCAAAAACAATAAAGGACCCAGAACAGAACCTTGAGGGACTCCACACAACAGATCTGCCGATTCAGACCTCATTTGATTGGCAGATACACTAAAACTGCGCCCAGAAAGGTAAGATGAGAACCATTCTAACACAGACCCAGACAGTCTTCATCCCTCAGTCTTCTCAGCAGGATCTGGTTCAACTGTGTCAAAGGCTGAGGACAGATCCAAGAGAACCAGAACATCATGATGTCACTGGACACCTTCAGTAAGACTGTCTCCGTAGATGTTTCTTGAAGCCAGACTGAAACTTCTCATGGATGTCGCTCTGATCCAGGAACAGCTGCTCAGACACAACCTTCTCCGAGATCTTGGACAAGAATGAAGATTAGAAATAGGCCTGAAATTACTGAGGTCAGTCGGGTCTAAGCCTGGCTTTTTGAGCAGAGGCTCCACAATGGTTTAAATGCATTAAAAACCCCTGTGGAAAGGGAGAGGTTCACCATATTGGTAACTCAGGGGTCAATTACATCAAATACTTTGATGAAAAGCCTACAAGGAAGGACGTCATCTGAGCAATAATAATTTAATAATTTAATTTAATAATTTAATAATAATTTAATAGCCCGAGGAATGAATGAGTTCCTGAGTCTATTAGTGTTGCATCATGGGAGGAGCATTCGTGCTTCATCTGCTTCTCTGCTCACTGATGACAGTGTTCAGAGGATGACTGTCATCATCATGATGGACAGTAGTTTGTTCAATGATCTCAGCAACTGTCACCAGTGAGTCCAGCTTCATTCCAACCACAGAGCTTATGATCAACCTGTTGACCTGTTGACCTGTTGACCTGTTGACCTGTTGACCTGTTGACCTGATCAACCTGTTGACCTGTTGACCTGTTGACCTGTTGACCTGTTCAACCTGTTGACCTGTTGACCTGTTGACCTGTTGACCTGTTGACCTGATCAACCTGTTGACCTGTTGACCTGTTGACCTGTTGACCTGTTGACCTGATCAACCTGTTGACCTGTTGACCTGTTGACCTGTTGACCTGTTGACCTGATCAACCTGTTGACCTGTTGACCTGTTGACCTGTTCAACCTGTTGACCTGTTGACCTGTTGACCTGTTCAACCTGTTGACCTGTTGACCTGTTGACCTGTTGACCTCCTCTTGGACACATTTCCACCCCAACACACCACAGCATAAAACACTGGCCACCACAGACTGGTAGAACATGCAGAGGAGCTTCTTGCAGATGTTAATGATCCTCCTCAGAAAGTACTTCTACTCTGAACCTTCTTATATACATGGTCTGTGTTGCAGGACCAGTTTACTGTCCATCCACACAACGAGGTACTTATAGTTGTCCACTATCTCCACCTCGTCGCCTCTGATGGACACTGGACGTGGCTTTGTCCTGGACCTCCCGAAGTCCAAGACCAGCTCCTTGGTCTTTGAGGTGTTCAGCTGCAAGTGGTTCCTCTCACTCCAGTCCACAAAGTCACGTATCAGACTCCTGTACTCGTCTTCGCTGTTGTCCCTGATGCATCCAACAATGTCAGTGTCGTCAGCAACTTCTGGACGAGACTCAGCTCTGAGTTGTAGCAGAAGTCTGAAGTGTAGATGGTGAAGAGGAGAGGGGCCAGTACTGTCCCCTGAGGTGCTCCTGTACTGCACACCACAGTGTCAGACGTGATGTCCTTCAGCCTGACATACTGTGGTCGATCAGTAAGATAGTCCGTAATCCAGGAGACCAGACCAGGGTCCACATACATCTTAGTCAGTTTGTCCTGCAGCAGAGTGGGTTGGATAGTGTTGAAGGCTCTAGAAAAGTCCAGGAACAGGATTCTCACTGAACCGCTTCCTTTATCCAGGTGGGAGTAGATGCAGGAGGTGAAGGATCTTCCACACCAACTGCTGGCTGGTAGTCAAACTGCAGGGGGTCTTGCGCGTGCTGGACTTGTGGCCTGAGATGTTTGAGGACCAGCCGCTCCAGTGTCTTCATCAGCTGTGAGGTCAGTGCGACCGTCTGTGATCGTTCAGCTCGTCGGATCTTTTTAGTCTCCAGCCGTAGACTGAGGTGGAAGACATGCGTAAATATATAGATGTATTCATGTGTTCAAATATGTATGTGCTCATATATTCATGTGTTCATCTGTTCATGTGTTCATGTATTCATCTGTTCATGTATTCATGTATTCATGTGTTCATGTGTTCATGTGTTCATGTATTCATGTGTTCATGTGTTCATGTATTCATGTGTTCATGTG